>VWZG01009503.1:1619986-1704226 GCA_013396735.1 Grallaria varia
GCTTCAGCTTACAATTCTTCTTTAATTATTCTGATGAGTGTGCCTTTAATTCAAAGCATACTGTGTTGTAAAGTCATTGTTCAAATATATATGTTTTGAGTTCTACAGATACCTACTCTTCTCTAGTCCAACAGAAGGGCAGTTCAGCAATGGTACCCAAAGAAATATTCTAATCTTTTGCCAAAACATGAAAACCTTACCAATAACAACTCTCCTTACAGCCAACCAGATTATGTGATGCCTACATGTGTTGAGCTCAATGTTCTCTTCAAACCTGCTGCTCTACTTGCATGAAGAAATACAGATTTTCCTTCCTAAATAAGAATATTTTTTTCTAAAAAGCATTACAAAAGCACAATTTAATCGAGGAAACAAAAGTTTTTAATGCAGCTATGCAATAAAATGCACACCAGAACAACCCAAATTTTTAATCATTAAAAAGTGAGAAATGAGCACTCCAAAGGCTTCTATTTATGCTTTTTAGGGTTTTTTTTAAATAAATTAATTTGCGTTTGTACAAAGATACAGTAATAAACAAATTATTCAGNCTTATATTTTATGAAATGGGCTGGGGAGGACTTGGAAAAAGAATATAACTGCTTCCCTTATTCCTTATTATGTATTCACAAGGAGGTACATTTCCTGAATGTTCTAATTCTGCTTTTTGGCTCTCTCTTCACTCAGAGAAGTTGAAGCTAAACACTCCCAACTCAAATCTGACTTATTGACCTTGCCAGGAATGGCAAAGCATCTCACATTTGAAGAAAATCAGTTCAATTTTATTAACTTCAGAACATTTCCAGCCAGCACACCAAAATATGTTGACAGCACATTTCATACTTCTTGTGGCATAGGGTACTTTTACTTATAACTATTTAAAATTCTGATCTGGATGCAGGAAAAGAAATGGTTCATTTTATGTCTTTGGCAAAAGGGATGTCTAAAGGGATAGTTATTAGGAACGCTTCATCTCAGGTTTCCTGAACATCCATTTAATTTCATGGGGTTTTCCTTCCTTTTCCCTTTTTCCACTAACCCTTCTGTATTCCTTAGCAAATTGAGCTGGGAGTGAAGTAATGATAAAGTAATAATCAAGTAACAGAGAGTCAAATAAATCAAGTGTACGGTAGAGGCAGCTGGCAAAGTCAGTCCTGAATCTGTTACAAAACCTTTCCTTTTTTTTTAGTCATTAATGTCAAACCTAAAATGCCTAACACAGGCTTTTCAAAAGTGTTCAAGACCCATCAAACATGAAGAGAGGTAAAGTGAAAGAGCAGTGAAGGGTAGAACAGCCAAAGAATGGAGCAGGATAGGAAGTAAAAATTTGTGCACAGAGACAGGGAAACAATGAGTAAATAACACTCAGACCTTTCCTCAGGTTTACTGCATATGTTATTTCATCTATGACATATTACTGTCACACCTCTGCCTTCATCTGTGAAAAAATACGATACCTACCTCCTGCTTAAAGTACGTGGAGTCTCAGGGCTTAAAAGTTCCTGAAGAAAAGTTCATCACTGAGTCAACATGAGACAATGAACTATAAACGAGGCAGTTAAACCCCTTGATTTCCAATTGTTTATTTATCTTCTCTATAGGGATTAAACACTAAATGAGGAACTTACAAAACCTGTTGAGCAAATTCATACAAATTCAACAAAAAGCAGTAGAGCATCAAGGGAGTTAATTTTTTTCAGCCTCTATATGACAAATCTACATGCTTGGCTGCTTGGTGTGCAACAACACTCTCAGCAATTAGATGGCCACATTCTCTTTAAGTAGATGGAACAGATGTTAATGATACTTGAAACTGCCACATTAAAGGTATTTTTATGGGGGCCACTTTTTTTATTCACTTTAGTGCAGCAGAAAATGGAGTTTGACAGAGATGACAAGTGATCTGAGGTTCACTGGACAGCTGCAGTTAGCACTGTGTGTTCTTGGGTTTTACTTCTGAGTGCGTCTTCCACACAAGAGGTCTTCAGTGAGGATTGTGGATTCTACATGAATTTAGCATTCTTTTATGGGAAAAAGAAAATATTGTTTTTCTTCTGAGGTCTCTCAAAAATTCAACATCTTAATTTAAATACTGAACAGTAGCTTTCTGATTATTTATTTCAGCTTTTAGCTTTTATACTGAATAAAGATTTAATGCTAATTTTCAAGGTCTATTTCCTGCATTTTGGGGTTTCACTCAAGGGGAAAAAACCAAAAATATTTTTCTTTTGTTTAAGTTGGACAGTAAATGTGTTACAAATACTTGACTACCACACTTAAAATTCCCATCATTAAGTACTGAAACTTTCTAAAAGGCAAGATCTCTATGACATTAAAGCTACACTTGATATTACCCCTACTTAATGGACTGTTAGATGCTCTTTTATTTCCCTGTTTCAGAAGGTTTATAACTTCGGGACATTTTCTTTGCAATTGGAAGCTAAGCATATATGTTAGCAGTCCAGAAAGAATTTTATTAGGCACGTACTCAAGCCTCCTATAAAACAGATTTCAAATAAAAACTTTTGTTTTGGTGCTGTTATCTAAAATCAAAGGTTAAAAAGAATTTTGTTGACATGTATCTGCAACAATTTTTTTCACAGTGAAATGATTTTTAATATGAAAAATCACAGTGCAGAATATAAAAGAAGCAATATTTTTGCTACAAAGAACTTGGTATGTATTGATCATTCTTATTACTATTAAATTAAATGTTACAGCAGTGGCGAAAACCACAAAACAGAACTACAGTTTATCTCATAAATAATTTCTAAATCCAAAGGGGCACAGATATCAAGTTCAAGACTTTTTACTGCAGGTCCAGTTTTGAATAAATATCTTGAATGGAAGTGTTGCAGATCTTTCAGTGGGACCTGAGCAGAAAGGAGATGGCAAGGGGTCCACAGAAAGTTCCATTAGCTTTTTGGTCAACATGGCCATGTGGTACCCCCCTAACTCCCTCTTCCTGGCTTTGGCTACATCGACAGAGAAGTTTTCATGCACTAAATTACCTCCCCAAATAAATATTTAAAAAACCCTTAATTTTATCAAGATCATATATAAATCATTTTCAGAATGTCAATTTTACCGCATAGATGCAAACGTCTCAGGAGCACTTCCTGTGAAATGAAACCTGGCATTGTAGCATAATAGGTAATTTGACTCAAATCAATGTAAACCTCTGTATCATAATGGAAAGTGCAATATTTTTGATGTAACTGAGTAAGATATACTTATGAAATGTCCTGATCTTTTGAGTCACATAATGCAAGTATGCACACTAATGACATGTATAGAGTTCAACCTATGTAATCAGGTAATTAATGTACCCATAAGTATCACCATTATTACAAAGAGTGTTTACTTGATTTAGAATTTACTGCTCCCTAAGGCCATAGAATGACTGGTCCCCTGAACATGGGGGACACAGGGATTGTTTTTTCAGCTTTGTTGCAGAATGATGAGTCTAAACTGTATTTGTCAATATTTTGTTGAATTGAAGCCTGAGGATGCTCCAAGCCTCTGCTAAACAGTTTTTCATCAGAGACCCTGAACAACATCTCTGGAAACAGTAACAGCAGCTATTACTGTCATCCCTGTGGCCTGGAAGACAGGAGTCCTCCAGTGGGAGGACAGGAATTCTCCTCTCAGCATTGCCACGGACTGGTATTGATCGCCCTGTCCACACAGGACCCATCATATTGAAGAGATCTCATTTCTCTTACCCTCCAAAGCAGAAAGTTTGGGTAGCACACTCCTCACTTCTGGCAATGCCAGGATTACAAACTCAATTTTCAGTACAGCAGTTCCAAGTTTTATTCATTTAGCCACTCAGAAAAAACATTCCTCATTTATGAAATGGAACTTAAGGCACTTAGATCACAGTACAGAAAGTTCTCCTTTGTACTCGTCAGAGTCTTCCTACATGATGCAAGGAAAAACATATTAATATATATGGAAAAGAAATAAAATTCAGGTTGTTCACTTAAATGTGAACCTAGGAAGTCCCAGAGATGCTGAGTTAGCAACTGGTTTTGTGTATGTTGCTAATTTTCAGCTGACAAGCAGCATTGAAAATTGGAGTGGCAAACATTTGCAAAGCAGTATCACTTTATGTAGGTTTAATGGGTATCAAAGCTCTGCTTTGACATCTTTTGAAGACCTGAGCCCCACTTCAGGAAGATGAAATTAATCATGTATCCACTTAGAACTCAGCAAAATCTGTTAATGGTTAATTATGTTACTGAATAAAGCTTTACTTCTTTCACATCATTGCGTCCCTCTAGCTTGTCCTTTTCCACACACAAAAAATACCCCAACTAACCTCTAGCTCTTTTTAAATATTTCCTTTTTAATAAACACATTGTTATGGTCAAGTCAACATTGCTTTCAAGTATTTTCAAACAAGTAGAAAGCATATCTGGAAACTATGAAAATACCCCCATTTCCACAGATATGATACAAAACCATATGCTTTTAGGTACAACACAAAGGGTTTGGGTTCAAATGCCTTTATTCCTGTATCATGCAGTCCCACATTTCCTAGGCACAGATACAAAACCATCTCTTGCTTACAGTTCACAGAGAAACAGAAGTGGAAGCAGGAGAGAAAAGACACACTAATAGATTTTTTCTCAATTCTGCTATAAACTCTACTTCCTTGAATCCACAGGCCTTGTAAAATCCTATGCCTATCCTATAAGGCCCCTCACATAACCCTCAGATTCTCTCTATACCTCCAACAATCCCTTGGATAACCCATTCTCCTCTCCCCTTACCCTCTCCCCTGTGCTCCCCACCACTACACCCAGTGTGTGCTGTGGTGTGTGATGCTGATGGTTTGGGTGACACATGTTCCCTGCCTGGAGGTGTCCCCTGCCTGAAGGGCTGCTCAGGGTGCACAACATCTAAATGCTCAGCGCTCTTGGCTTTGCCCTCACAAAGCTGAGTTCCATAGAATAAGTTCCTACCTCTTGGCAGAAACAGTGAACTTTTAGGCATTGTATCAAAATAAAGTAGTTGCAATGGGCAACTGGGTCCAGAAACTATCACTGACAGTCAGCAGACAGAGCATTTGCACAAGTGTATTTTTTCAGGCCGCTAAGCTAAAATGTGATATTGGAAGCTGTGGAACTGTTTTAAAGGAAGGGAAATGAGCATGGTTATGAATTGTGGTGATTTTCAATATTGTGACAATGAAACTAAATGCCAGCTTTCTCTCTTTGTATTGCATTCAAAACTGCTCAGCTGAGAAGTGAACTTCGCACTGGATGGCAAGCTGCTGGAATAGAAGCCTCACACTGTGCAAAAACTGTTGTTACTTTTTTGATGTTTCAGTTGTCTGTCCAAATAAAATCATCCGGTGCAAATGTGCATGAGGAAGCATATGGTATGTAAATAAATAGCAGGAGGCTTATGCTAAACAAACTTCTGCTTTCTCTCTTCCAACCTTTCTTTCTTCCTTTCCAAGTTGACCTTAAACATACTTAGAATGAAAAACTGATTCTCAACTGTATGTTTATACATCAGAAGAGACAATCAAGCCTAGTCCAGTGATTTCAAGATATCCATTGTTTTTATGAGTGATAGCTAACGTAAATAACACTTCCAGCCTCCTCAGTTCTATATATCTTTTCCTAGGATGTACGTGGCAGGAATGTGTTTAATTAAATGAGGAGAGACAAAAGAAGTCATACAGATCTGAAAGATTAGGAGATCTCTGAGAAGGTCCCTTTTCTGCTGTGTCCTGATGATTGCCAGCAGTCAGAGAGAGAGTTAGTGAATTCTTTCTCACTTACCCACTTGAGTGACAGCCAGGAAACTCTACAGGACTGAAAGGCTTTCTTAGCTCATTTCAACCAGTTGAAGGAGAACATACAATGAACTAAAACAGAGTTTTCCCTCCACCTCTGTGCTCCCAGTCCAGCAAAGCACATCCATATCTGTATTTGCACGCTGAAGTTCAAATAAAGTCTATGTGTGGACTAGAGCTACTGAGAAAGATTATTCCTGTCCTTTGTATGCCACAAAGTATTAGTGCTACAGCAGGCAGTGATATTGCTGAGAGTTCAGCGATTCTGAGAGAGCCAAGATCTGTATTTGACTGCCTTAGACACTGCATCTTGGAGGGAATTTGTTCTATCACTATTTGCATTAGGCAGTATGGTTGCTGTAACACGTCAGCTGGAGGTACCTTAAAAATGATGCCTCATGTTTCATATACATTATCGCTGCATGTTCAAAAGCTGCACAGGTTTAAGTAAATTCATAATTCATTGTCTGAATTATCTCAATGCCAAATCTGAGCTGGTAAGAAAAAATACATTTTGTCAGCCTAAGTATGGGGAAGTCAGTGTCAAATTAGTCTCTCACTGTGCTGTCCTTTGAAGAGAGGAGATAGACCCTGTGCTGGGATGGAGAGCTGGCAGTGTGCTCAGGGACTGAAGATGACAGCCACTGGAGCAGAGCTGGTGGTATTGATGGTTGCCTCACATGCCCTCACCCCGTCACTTGGCAGCAGGTACTCCCAGACTTCCCATGGCTCTGAACAGGTACAATAAGCAGCAGGAATTCTGTCAAGTAGCTGATTGCTTTCCCTCTGTTAGAGATGTTTACTAAAAGAAATAATCTTTAACTTTCTAAATCTTCCAAATATTTAATTTAAAATTAAACTCTTATCAAGAACATACCATGCCCCTGACAAATAGCCCTATTAATACATGTTCCCTAGGCCATTAGGTTAATTTTTTTAAAAAGAAAATGTTTTGCTCTTTTCAGCATTCACCCTTTCCTATAAGCCTGAAGGAATATATATATAAAGAAAAAAAACATAAATAAAAACTGATCCCACACGATTCCATTAGACATATATTAGAAATGAAGATGTGTAAATCACCTATTCAACCACCAGAGAACAGTTCAAAATAACTGAGGGTACAGCTCATCCAAGTAGTACAGACATACCTCAGTTAGCTTTGAAGTTATTAACCAAGATTTTCATAATACTGTAGGTCAGCACTATGGAAATTAAGTGAGATGAAGTAGCATGCTGGTATTTAGGCAAGTATTTTGGCAGCTATCCTTAATGAACATCACAAGGGAGCAACTCTGTGATTTGAAGACCTGGATTAACTCATCTAACTTAGCACACCAGAACTCCCTCGCACAGGATTTGAGGAGGGAAAAGACACAGATAAGGCTGTAATGACATTCTGCACAAAGGAAGACTTCACTCCCATTTTCTAACTCCCTAATAATCTGTAGTGTCAGAACCAGAAAAATGGTAGTTCATATCCAACAATATAACCTCAGGACAGAAAAGTAATAATAAAAAGTCCAAGTTTAATGAACTACTGACTAACTCATACTGACAGTCTCTTTTCTACATGTAACAGTAAGAAAATATGGCCTTAGCTGGCCACAGAGTCCTTAATCATATCCTTGCACTTCCTCATCTGAGTCACCTGAGAGTGCACACACACCCATTCAAGCTTCCAAAATTGAGACAATTCTTCATGCTTTCAAGCATTTCTCAACACAAGCAATACACTTCAACATAACTGTGTACTACATTAATTATAAGAATTAGAATTCTATCACTAAATTGTTGATATAATTTAATGTATGAGAAACAAGACGAACCAGCTCACAGAAGATGTGAATCGTAAAAGTTGCCTCTGGAAAAAACACTGGCTAATCTAAGGTTTCTACTCCAGCCAGAAAAGATCCTGTTTAGGTTTACATCCTGGTGATTCATTTTGTGGAAGGAAAAATAATTGATTCTGCTCTTTCACAAAAATGCAGTTTGTGCAGTGTCATCAGTACATCAACCGTTTATATTTGTTTTACTGCACAAAGGAGTTTCAAATCAATTTCAAAGGCTGTACATTTGAAAAGCAGCCAGCTGGCTCTTCAGAACTTTGAATGTGGTTGCCTTCATGTTACCAAGCAAATAAATAGACAGCCGAATGTAAAGGGAATTTACAGCAGTTAATTAGCAAATGCCATTGTCCTACTAAACAAAAATTATTTCCACACAGTTGGATACCATTCCCCTTAGCAGACCTTCTTCATGATACCTCTGTCATAAAATGTCTAAATATTTCTGTACCTTTTTAACGTATTTGTTTGTTGAAAATCTGGCTTTCAGATGGCTACCTAAATGTGTCACAACAGGGAACATAAGGGAACAAAATGCTTTATTTCTTTCAAATGCCATAATAAGGCATTTGCTAAAGCCTGGAAAAAGATTCAGAAACACATTTTATTCCACAAGACGTGTTTATGGTACAGTGCAACTTCATGAAAAGAAGATAATTCAGACTCAGATCAGTAGACCCATGTCAGCAGAGGGCTCTAACAAAACTAGTAAAATGTGTCTCTTATTAATGCCCCTACCCACCCCCCGCCCCAGAAGTGCTCAAGGCCAGGTAGGATGGAGCTCTAAAAGGAACCTGGTCTAGTGAAAGGTGTCCCTGGCCATGGTGGGAAGGTTGAAACCAGATTATCTTTAAGGTCCCTTACAACCCAAACCATCCTAAGATTATTACAGCTGTCTAATTTCCAGCTTTCATGATAACTCATTTACTGCCAGCTCTGAATAATAAACATTTTTTGTTTTTTTCCCGTGCACTTGGAAAATCCCAAGTGGGTGAGGAATCTGCCAGAGAGGAAGCAGATATAAAATATGGATACAATAAGGAAAGAAAGACAATCCTAAGGGCTGCTGGAAAGGTATTTCTGTTCTTGCAGCTCTTGAACAATTGTAACTGACCCAAGCTCTGACACTGGGTGCATCAAACAGCAGTGATACGGCCAAGGGCTATTCCAGGATGGCTTTGAATCCCTGGGAAGTTCTAACTTCAGTCACTTATGTGCCCATACATTTTTACACAAGACAAATGGTACGTAGGATGTCGGTCAGTATAATACAGAGGAACTTTAAGAGAGTTTTAAACCTGCCCTTAGACTTATTTTTCTTCATATGCTTCACATTTGGCTTGCACTGTCTCCTATTCTTCCACATGTTCCAATCCTCATCCTACAGTAGAAGAGCAAAGAGCATCTTCATTCTAGTCAAGACAGGAACAGATTTCTGCAATCACTTTGTCCATGAAACCATATTTGAAACCCCATTCAACTGTGCAGAGAATCAGCTTCCTTTATAAAGACAAGAATATGATAAGGGGCCTGGGCTCTCACCTACTCTGAAATTTGAATACCTGAGTTCAAATCAAACTTTAGTAGGCCTGGCACGTGGCCTTGTGATACTGAGACTGAAATGCTGCTATGGCTTACAGGGATCTGGAGCTACTCATGAGTCTGTTTTCCCAGCTGTCTTCCCATAGGAGACAAGTTTTATTGCTTGGATATGCTGATACTTGTAATATAAAAATCTCAGTTACAAAGTCAGTGAAAATTATGCTTCACTGATCATGAATGAAGAAAAACAAACATAATGCAAGCCACAGAAGTGTAAACTTAATCTCACCTGTTACCCATTATGGAGACAGTACCTCACCTCGAAATCAAGCAATTTTTTTGCATTTACTGTTAGGTGTCATGGTTTAGTGGTGGGCCTGGAAGAGCCAGGTTAAGAGTTTGCCTTGATGATCTCAGAGGTCCTTTTCAATCTAAATGATTCTAGGATCTCATCTTGTTGTGCTTCTTTTCATTACTATTTTTAATGCTGTTTTCAATACTCATGTATAATTTTTTTACCTAACTTATTTATCTCTATATATTTTATATGTTTTCCTGCACTATCTTCTCAGCTTGTTCCCAGTTTTAAGTTTCTTTTCAAGCACAAGACCTAGTTTCTAAGTCTGGCCAAATGACAAAGGAGGAACTGTGTCAAGAATAATAATAAAAACAGGGCAAAAGAACAGGAGGTTTCCAAGGTATTCAGGATTTCAGCTTGTATTCAAAGGAATATAATTAAATGCAATCAGATGAAACTAACACAAAATTAATATTATATTATGCAGTAGAAACATTAACAATAACTGTGATCAACATGTAACCTAGAAACCTCACCTATGAACTTTTTTTATAAAAATTTGGGTTAGTAAGCTTTATTATTCTTCTCTTTGTATCTAAAGCCCATGAAATTTCAAATAATGTAAGCGAATTATTTGTAATTTTTCTAGAAAAATGTAGGAAGGACGTGAGAAGTCATTTAGCACTCAGAAAATCTTGTAACAGTAGAACACAGACATCCACACCCAGGGGTTCACACAGGTGGTTTACATTCATTGTGCAAAGCAGCTACTAAAGAGAAACCTTTAGGTTCCACATACTTTTAGTAGCAATAGCAGTCGTGGACGTGAACTTCGGTAAGTATATGCAAGTTAGTAAGAATACAAAGTGACAAAGAAAGAATGTTAAAAATACTAGTAACCCATGTACTTTCTGGTCTGGGATTTTTTTTAAAAATTGAGTTATTAAATGAAATCGGTGTTTTAAAGATACATTAAAAATAAGAACTTCCTAATGCAAGTGAGGTGATGTATGACATACTAGTCCTGAACTGAAGGGTAAGGTATAAACTGAAAAAGTTAAAATTGCGGAAAAAAAGAAAACCAGATTCGTCCAAAACAACATTCTGTTTCGCCCCTTAAAAATATATTGAACCATAACATCTAACAAAATTTTTAATCCACCTAAATTACAAGGGTATTAATGCTCTTAATGTTTTTTTCAGTCAGACTGCTTCAGAAAACATAAAGCAGCACATTGTGTTCGATCCCAGAAGCTGACGAAATTTCAAAAGAATTGATTATTTTGTTATATTTGCAGTAATTTAGCAATTTTTAATGTTTTGCCATCAATAGATGAGCCAATGTATAAAATCAATCTCTAATTCCATGACAGGAAAAGAATTCTTAGTTGCTTGCATAGTTGCTGCAGGAACAGTGGCCATCCTAATAGCCCCACAGGGGCTGTAGGAATATAGCACGCACTGCAATAAAGAAAATGCTGTTAAAAATGAATCATTGCCATTCTTTTATTAGCACAGTGTTTCTGAACTATGACATCATTCTGCATCATACAGAGTTGTTAGGAGAATAGACTGTTAAAAATAAAGAAATAGAAGTCTACAAAATGAAGAATTGAAATTGAGGACAAATAGCAAAGGTTGGCATGAAAAGAGGCGAAACCTCAGAGATCTGGTGTTAGAACAGTGAAGTGAAGGGACAGCATGGAGTGGAAGTGCAGGCCTGACTGGGACCATGCTAAGCTCCGCGTGGCTCTGATGATACAAGTTTGTTGAACAGGAAGAACAGAAGTGCAATTCATACGCCTGAATAAGCCAGCTAATCTTGTTAGGGTATGCATTCATTTGAAATTAGTCTCTGCATCTCTGTCTGAAAGAAATACTAAGAGCTCTTTAATTTTCATAGCCTATGGCAGCAAATGATTGTGATCACTTAACAATCAGACTCTTTGCAAGACAGATCTGTTCTTAAGGCTGCTGCAGTCCACGCTTCCACCCCAACAATGGCCAAACTGAACTCATCTCTCTTGACTCCCTATGTGCTATATTTCACATTATTGGAATGTGTTTCTCTGTTAAAGCTTCCTGACAGAGATCTAACACACAGGCTGTGTCAGCTGCAATCCTGCCCATCGCGTGGAAAAGTCCTATAAGCCATGTCAATGCAGACAGCCTGCTGCCTGGAGTCCCAACACGATCACATAATTATTGACCACATTCTCTTGACCTTTCTATTGCTAGTTCAGGGCCTTGACTTATGATTATTCAGTGATTCAGTTATAAAAGACTTCAGTACAAATTACACATTTTAAATAAAAACATTTATTCAAGAGCAGAGAGTGTCACAGTAACTTAAAATAAAATCTGACTAGGGAATCTATGTGTTTATTATCACAGTAGCTATGCTGCTGGGCTTTTGTAGATTATCTGGCCCAGGAGATTTCAGCAATGGGATGGGAAAAAAGGAAGTGTCCGAGTAAGCAAAATCTACCTCAAACTTTCAGAGAAACTTTAAACTAAGCTTAGTGAAATAAACTAAAACCTTGCAAATTTTCATTAAAGGAGGCTACTTTGCAGGCTTGCAAGACATGAGGTAAATTATACATACTGTTAGAAAAGAGAATATTTCCTAACAGGAATAAAAGAAACTATAAATAGAAATCTGTATTACTCCAAGTATTATAAGTACTCTTTTGCATACTCACTGTGGATACTAAGACACAGAAAATTAGGATATGCAGGTAAGTGTTGCTGCTAATTTAAAAGAGCAGGTTAATAGAATGTAAAGTCTCACTAATGTTTCAAAGGGATAAAATTTTCTAAACTGATATACAATCTCATTAACAAAAAATAAACAGTGACAGATGTCACTGTGCCATAACATTGACCTCAAAGGAAACCCAAGACAATCTATAACCACAGAAGTCAGTGAAAGGATTCCTCTGTGAAAGAGGTCAATACCCCAACACAATAGAAAGGTAGGAATTGCTCATTTAATAGCTATAGTTCCTTTGTCTCTCCCCACTGGACTGAACTTCTTTATCCTCTACCCCACTTGTGCAGGTAGATATGGAGCATATTTGTTAACCTGTGCCAACTGTCATCTTAAAGATCTGGTCAGAGAGAAGTAACACAGAATTAATCTCCCTCAAATCCAAACCAATCACCACAGCTACATTTTCCATGCGCAACAGTCCCATTTGGTAGTTGTCTTTGGTCTGCTCTTGAACTTCTGACCCTTTCCCACTGTTTGTTGCAGAAAATTTTAACAAATGTGAAATAGCTGCAGCGAGAGAGGAAGAGAGAATAAAACTGAGGCTCCAAACATTTAGGAAAATCTGATTGCATGGCAAATGGATGCATGATCAATAATAGAGAGGGAGAGAGAAACACATTATACAAACACATTGAGAAATATTCCAGATGTCAGCAACACTAAGCCTCAGACATCAGACACCAACTGCAAGAGTATGCTCATGCTCTGATGTTCAGCTCTGCTTTGGGCTGAAGGTTGTTACCATTCTCTCTCCAGCAAATTAGCTAATACAAATTTGAATACTATGGGGTTTTTCCTATGGTACTTTGCCAGTGAAACAGAAAGTTAGCTAAGTTAAAACTGGATGTTTTTATATAAGTATGTATTCCTGAAGGCAAAATTGAGTTGAATGTGGTACAATTTTATGTTTACATACTTCCTATAACAAGAATATGTATTATTTTCAAAGCTTACATACCATTTTAGATATCTCTCTCAAATATTTTCTTGTGCAGGTTGTTTCAGCTAGAAAAGAAAATGGATCTAAAGAATTGTTGCTAAAGTGTTTTTGTGGAAACAAAATGTAATAGAACATATAGTCCAAAAAGTTTCATAGAAAAGACAAAGCTGTGAAATCATATCACCATCAAGAAAGAACAGGTGAAATTAATGACAAGTTCTGTACAATATTTTGATAATGGATCCTGATGAACTTACATAGCAATTTAAATGTTTCCAAAATACATTATGCCAGTTTACTCAGCAGTTTGATTTAATTCCAGATTCCTTCTGATCTTTTGGAGAAATAAGGGATGTCCCAAAAGAATAATCAAGAGGATGTCCTAGAACCTTGATATATGCAAGGAAATCACAGCAGCAAGATAAACTATCTGCAGTGGCTTTGATGCTGACAATGCCTTTCAGCAAAGGGCTACCCAGACCACCAAGGAGATGCAGGCTAGGACCAATTCACAGTGTGGGAAGTCCCAAAGTAAACCAGTTTATAACATCTCTTTATGACAAAATGAAATTATTAGCATGCATTTCCATTAAAAATAGATTGAGAATTTTTGTTCCTACTAACGGAAAGTACCTCTGTTAAAACCCAAAAGATTCTACTCCATTCCAAGACCTACTTACTGGAAGTGAAAAACCTACATACAAACACCTTAGTCATTGCCATGCATGTTGTAAAATGGACCTTAAAAATCTGTAAACAAGGCCTGGTTTTCCACTTTCAGGAATACCTATTCTTACAAAACCCACAATATCCATATGATTAAGATCCTGCTACTACGATGGAATAAACCTGTAACACATAGCAGATTTAATGAAGATTTAATTCCTTTTGATTTGCGATTTTTGTCTCCTGACACTTCATCTTCCTTCACTCATAATGGTATCAGACTCCTTTGGGTTCTCTTTGTGGGTCCCGCTGCACTTAGGCATGGGTTATTGTACCTATGCATGGAGTGGTTCGTGTTGGTTACTGACAAACACAACATGTATAGGTGTTCTGGGCCCTCCCTCAGTGACAGAAAGAGGATGGGTCTCTATCCTCTAAACATCCACTTATTTTCCTGTCATGTGTTGAAGTCAACTGTCTTTGCTATTTCACCTTTTATTTTGTCCAGCAATTGTGACACTGATCAACGGACTAAAACTTTTGGGAGGATACAGAGGACAGAGAAAGAACACACTATCTCCCTAGTCACAAATTAGGGAGAAGGCTCTCCAATGTCATACATTAGACAACATTCCTTAAAGTGATCATAGTTCCTCTCTCAGTTCAGCAGTGCAATTCCAGAGCTGGTCCCTCAGAGCGACAGGGAACCCCAGGAAGTTTGAGACTGTGTAATGATACCAGCTCACAGCTGCAGAGCAGCAAAGGTCTGAACTGACAGACCCTGACCCTGCCACCGCTGGGCTGCAGGGAGCTACAAGGCAGCCGGAATGGTCTGCTGGCTTGTTAAAAGCTTTTCAATGCAAATCAGATGTTTTTTGACAAAAAGACACTTTTTGCCCCTAATTATGGGTGGAAATATCTCTTCTTTTAACTCTGCTATATGTGTGCACTACAGAACATCTATGGAAATCACAGAATGGAAACCTTTACTTTATTGCCAAATACAGTTGGTATTAACATTTGATATTTAGCACATTCATCCAGTAATTTGTGATCTGATCTCACTGACATTTGTCCCTCAAAAGGACAGAATTTCCAGATTTTGTTTTAACCATAAGAAACACCATTATTCTACTCTTTCTGCCACCAGCATTCTTCTGCCTGTCTGGATTTATCAAGGAATGCAAGCTGGTAGCAGTATTCCACATATGTTCACTTTGTATAATCCTCAAAAAGCAAAGGAGCTCAGATCTGCAAACAAAGTGAATGTAATTCTTGCACAGACCATTTGCAGTATTTCCTCTTTGTGGGTAGTAGGAGGATACACTGCCTTTGCTTACAGAATGTTGATGCTCTTTGCTAAAATCTTAATCATAATCTTGTACTTTTTGCCTATTTAAAGCAAGTTTTTGATCACCGCAACTATAGAAAATAGCTAAAGAAATATACTCAACACAAGATATACTGATACACAGTGATACATTAATCCTCATTTTTTAATTGACTTGGAACAATGCAATTATATTTAAGGATAAAATGACATACTGTGTATGTAAAATCTCTGTGCAGTGTATCTGTCTCTAAAAACAAAAGGTACTGCAAGCTGCTCTGTCCTAAAACACGTGAAATGCACTATACCTAGAGGAAAGGCAATTATTTATGTTGATGACAATACTAATTAAAAATAGACAAGCTGCAGAGTCATTCTGGTGCAAGTAAGGATATCTGAGTATACGCTATTGCCACTAAAAGAACAACAGCAGTGCAGGCACAGCCACATTAGCATATGCCAGGTGGAGAGGGACAGAGGAAAGGTGAGAGTGCACCTGAGAGAATTGGCAAGGCATCTTGGCTGCGAGCAAACATAATCTGATTCATGAAAAAAATAACTCTGTGGGTTTGCTTTACATAACACTGAGTAAAAAAATGGCAGCTGCTTCTGCAAGGATTCAAACAATGTACAAAATACATGTCACCTTCCCTGAGCAAACAGTTAAAGTGGCTGTTTAGCTACAAGCACAAAAAATTGATCAACAAGTTCTCAACTAAAATACATTGGAAAAAATGTTCCTTTGTATAATTCTTGAAGTGTGAATCACAAGTTGGTTGGGGGAGGGGCAGAAATATCAATAAAAATAAACAACCATTTTATCCCAACAGATGGCCAGGTAGCAATATAATGCTTTGTTAACTTTGCAACAAGGGCCCAAAACATTTCTGCCTTTCTAATCATCTGAAAAAAACCCCACCACCACACCCCAAACCCCAAATCCATGAGCTATTTTTCTACAAATGCTCATTTGTTGGGTAGAATTGTTGTTATTGATGTACCTCTTACTAAGGTATATTTTCTGAAACTCAGGTGATGACATTTCCTTCCCCTTCAATAAAGGCATGTAGAGTGCTGTAAGAGGGATCATCCTGCCCAACAATGAGTTACGCAATCATTTACAATCATGTCAGGGCGGTGTTTTCACAGTGTTGCTTTATAAAATATGCGTGGTATGGATGTCAAAGGTGATGGGGACAGCAGTCCAGACAACAGGGCTGAATTCAACTCTCCCTGCAATCACCAGAACTTCATAGATTTAATTAATTTTGGACCAAAAACACTATACATAATTCCCTGTGCTAGGGAAAATAAACAAACTCGGTACAATTGACGGCCATTAATAAGAGAAACTGAATAAAGGACATGAACGGTGAGTGCAAAGCAAGTTCATTGGGGTCTGTGGCTGCTGCCCTTGATACATCCCATTTTAAGGGATTTTTGTTGCTTAGTTTTCAATTATGTCAATTTTTGAAGGTTTAAAGATTGTCTATCCAAATCCATTAATTTTTAAGATATACAACCCAAAATATTATGTGACACTGAAGTCTATTTCTCTGTACTAAAAAAAACCAAAAACCAATTAGTACTAAACATAGAATATTCTGTACCTCAAATTATCTGAAAGTTTCAAAATATCTGAGAAATACACATAATTTCCATTCCAAAGTTTTAAAATCAGAGCAAACACATGTCAAAAGCAATTCAGAACAGCGCAAAATATTGCCCCACATATTAAAATGCTTCCTGCTCTGGTAACTTTCATTTGCACTCTTTTAAAATATGCTATGAAAAAGCAAAAATAGTTGCATTGTTAAAACATTCTGAACCTCTCCATCACTGGGTAAAAGTTGTTGCAGAGACAAAAATGTTCCCCACTTAAAGCAAGATCAGGGCTCATTTCTTTGTGTAATCTACAATTAAATTCAACATATAAAGACTGAATTATGCCAATTGCATAAAATAAAGGGAGTATTATGGCTACAGTTGTAAAACAAAAGTGTTTACCTCTGAAGACTATTCAGATATTTTTAGGTATTCTGTTGAATAAAATCATTCTACAGTGGCAGAATTTGCCACGGAGCTTACTCCCCTGACATAAAGTCGTGTTTCAGACTTGCACTCCCAAAATTCATTTATAAAAGGATAAGAAAACACGGAAAAGATAAAAAAAAATTAATAAAGTTAAAGTAGCAAATAGCAACTTGAAAATCTAATTTGAAGGGGGAGCTGACTCTCTCCCAAGCTATTGAACATTTATTGGATACAATATGCAGTGAAATGGCATCAAACTCGATATTAAATTCAGAATACAGCCTAGGCTGGGATATTAATAATCTCTTCCAAGAAGAGCAAATGAACCTATGGAACATGGAAAGTTATAAGAGCGAGGATGTAAAAGAGTGAACATTGCAGTTCCCCCTTTACCATGTCATCTAACAGAGACAGGTAATCTCTCCAGGAACCAAACCTTCAGTAGCTTCTCCCACACAGACACGAGCTGGAGGTCATATCAGTGTCGATTGGTATATTTTCAGCCCTTCAGTCCACTCGGGGTGTCTTTTTGTGGGTTGAGGGGTTTGTTGGAGGTGGGGGGTGTTGTCTGGGTGTTTTTTAACTTATGGAATACCCATAAATTAAAAATGTATAAATGCATATACAGAGTACATAGGTAAGCAGTTCTGATGAGAAACTTGCACCATGTATTAATTTCAGTTTATGCTAACTTTCTGTAACAGAGGGTTATTTTTAGGTATCTAAATCAAGTTATAGGCCTTTTTATGTGTAGGACAGTCACAGACACAGAAATGGCAAATGCATTTATACATTCAAGCGGCTTAAGCTGTAGAAGCAAATAATTGTGGGGAAAATATGTGGATAACAACATATAAATTCATCCCTAACATCAAACAAAATGATGGGATGAGAGCTTTCTGCATTTTCCTCTTCACCTGTGCTCCTCGGGAAAATGCATTGAATTGAAAGCAACAATCTCTCTACCTGTGACTGAAATTCATTTTTATAAGTGGCAACTTGTTTTTTCTTATTTAAGCCATTTAAGCCATTCAAGCGTCCTTTTCCAATTCCTGCATTGTTTCACATTCCTCTGTGTATGTACCACTAATGAGGAGACAACTTTTTTAATTAAAAGCATTAATAAAATGCAGCTTGTAGACATTTTAAAATAAATAAAAAAAAAAAAGTCAAATGTAAATAAGCATCCAGGGATCCAAATAGTTTTCTTTTATTTTGACAACTTCCAGCAAATCAACTATTTCTGGAGAATTACAGGTATAATCCTCTACCAATGTACTGACATATTTTATGGTTGTACTGTATTGGTATCTGATGCCTTTTTGGATAGCATATGTTTTTAAGCCACACCCAAAGTGAAACTCTTCCTATAGAAACTTGTTTGTACTTCCTTTTATTCCCTCCCTTTGAGTGGATAATAAACTATGGCTTGCCCAACTGAGTAGCATAAATGGAACTTGGAAATACCTTTCCTTGGGATCGTATTCAACCCTTAGGTAGATCCTGCCAATGAGAACCCTAAATGCTCATGTCTGAATTTAGGCAGGTCAAGAGTCCTCAGTTTCCCCTTTCCCTTCCTGCACTGGCTGGGTTAGTGAGAGAAGTGGTCTCCTGGCACAGGGACAGTAACATTAGGCTTCTGCATCCTCTCTTCTTCATTACACCAAGTTGCACTGTCCCTTTTGTCCTCTTAAAACTCTGTATGGTGATTTTGTCAGCCGAGAAGTAGTTTAATCTGTAATGATCATTATGTACCAGCAATGCACTCAGGCAAAAGCAGTGCTTTCTCTAAAGAGTCATCAATCGAGAGAAATCATTTTGACAATTGAGTTCAAGTATAACAGCCAAAAGGCAGAGGCCTAACCTTTTAGAAGTGCCAATTTTAACAAAAACACAACACAGCTGAGATGCATTTCATAAGAGCATATTCAAGTACTAACAAAATAGAAAAGACAACTAACGATGAATAACAGAGAAACAGGTGTATGTGATGGGAGAGGGAATGAGAACGGGGAAAAATCAAAGAGAACAGCTATACAATCAAAATCAGGAGGAAAAGGGAAGAAAGATATAAGATGAATTAAATATGCTTATTAGAACCTCTTCCCATGTTTTCTGGCAGAGACTGACATTATAAGAAAATGAATATAGCTGTAGAAGTTTGTCATTTACTTAGAGAGGCTCCTTGTCAGAAAGCTTTGTCACAGCTAATCTTTTCTTCTGGAAGCTCTTTGAATAACATATTCAGGATATACAGCAGATATTCAGGCATAACTGAATTACAGCTAAACACAAAAGTAGTGTTCTTACAGCCTGATGATACAAATAAAACAATATTTCTAGAGAAAGCTAACATGATTTTTGAAGACAAATACCACCCCCACCTCCCCCCAAAAAACCCCAACAAACTATCTAATTGAAAACTCACACTATTACTCTTGTCTAAATCATAGTAACAGCATTCAGGGCAGGTGCCGGGTGGGCGAGGGCACTGTCCACACTGGGGTCACCCCCTGCTCCCTGGCCCTTGAGGAGGCACTGAACAGACAGGGCCAAAATAACACACAGCTGTAAACACCACCAGCAGCATAACACCTATCTCCAGATACCTCTCACCTTTTCCCTTTTATATCTGACTAATTGCCCACGCAAATCTCTGAACACCCTCTCTCAGCCTTCACTTGTGAGACTGCCCCTCGTGTTCCAGGAGCGGCCGCCTGTGCCCCACACTGCCCATGCTGGGCAGCAGCTGAGCCGCACAGCACAGCCTTTGGCTCATACAAGGCTAACAGGATTTAAGCATGTAGATTTAAGCACGAACTTTAAGGCAGCAACAGAGCTTTTTCCTTCTGGGAGAATGACATTTCATACCAATATCATGGAAAGACATGTGGCATTTAAAAAAGACCTTTTTTTTTTAGTATCATATTCTTTCTGTTAAAAGATTAAAAAAAAAAAACGGAGCACCACTCCACCAAGGATGAGTTTCTGTTTTGAATAGAATGATGATTATAAACTCCCTAAGACATCAGGAAGATAGTTTTTCCCTTATCTAACCAGTGGGTCCCAATGTATTTAGCTACCTAATCTCTTTAGAGACTTGTACTAAGTATGCTGGCCTCACACACACAAAACAATGACCCTCTGCAAGACATGATTGTACTTGAATTTGCACAAGTTACTTCCTTGTTATCACACACAGCAGCCATTCAACATCAAAGGCACCTTCACTTAGGATTCAACAAACATTTATCTTGAAGAAGAAATTGTACAAGTACATTAATGAGTCGTTTTAAATATGCTCAACAGCTAAAATGGGAATGAAACTCTCTAGAACTTTGTTCATCATTATCAAAAGCACATAAGCACCACTTGACAAACTTTTATCTGGGTATGGTGGGGAGGTGTCACAATGTAATTTTTTTTGAGCCAAAACATTACTCTAATTTTATCAGACAAGAAAATCCCTACTTATCATTTGACTCACTCTCTTTCATAAACAATTTTACCTTCTTACCTTTTCCCTTTGTTCACTTAATTACTAGATTGTTTTAAGAATGTGTGAAGATCAAAAGCTGATTTTATGGAACTTTGAGGTGTGAAAAATCAAAGACAATCATAAACAAAAGATGATTAAAAAAATAGCTTTTTGCCCTCCAAAAATAAAACAATTATTTTTAGAATACATTTTTTTCCCTGTTCAAAATCAAATTGATATTTTAGAATGGTGTGAACTACAAATTGTATTGGATTCTTCAAAGCAGTCACTCCCACTTGATGTAAAGTATAGCAGAGGCAGGTACAGAACAGCTACAATACAAAGCCACCACACACATTTAAGTGTATTGTGGCACTTGTGTAGCTCAACTTTCTTCAGCTGCTAGAAGGGTTATGTGCAATTTACTGATAGAGCATAACACTATCTAGATCAGAGCAAATCAAATCATTTTAAAGGGCAAAGTTTTAACCCCACTAAATCAATAGGAAATCCAATAATAGTTTCCATAGGATTTCCCTTCTAGCAGTTTTATCTGTTTGAAATTTTAGTCTGCCTGTAGAAAGAGCATCAAATGTAGGAGGAGTTATGCCTGCATATCCCTCATTTGCTCATTATGTGTTTGTACCATGATATTACAGCAAACAAGGGAAAGGAATATGCTGTTTGTGTTATTACAGGCTACTTCATCCCACAAGGCAGAACTAACTGGCAGTAACTAATACTTTATTCAGATGATTGTTTATCTGTATTTTGAAAATCTTCATGGTATCTGATTGATTTTTTTTTTCTGACAGTAATGTGGGGGCACCAATGAGTATGTAAAGTTAGTTTTTAACATCAGCTCCAGGGAAAACAGTGCCCTGAGTAAATTAGGCAAGAGTTTTCATACAGAAACAAATGTGATCCAAGTCAATGTTTTTCATATGAAATGAAAAAAAAAACCAAACAGTTGAATTCCTACAAATAGCACTAACACATCTTTGATAGACTTCAGCATCATGTACCTTCTTGCACAGCAGCTCAGTAAATACTGCCCTTGGAAACCACCACATCCGAAACTGGTAACAGAGGGGCAAGTCCCACCGAGGGACTAAGCCTAAAAGAAGCTGAATCTCTGATCAGAGGAACATTTTGTAAACACTTACACTCCTTTCCCACCTGGAGGACACTGAGCCAAACAGTATGAAAGTGCTGTGTGACAGCTGGTTGCCCGAGGCCTCGCTCCATTATGGGGAGGAAAACAAAGCCAGCATTGGTTGCCAGATACAGCCTGCAGCTCATGTTGGTAAGAATCAAACAGGGAAAAAAGAAAGGAATGAAAAAACCCCCCACAAACAGACAATACTTCCCTTCAGGAGTGAGAAGTCCCATAAACTGTGAATATCTGTACTGGAATTCTGTGGGATTGAGTGGTAAATAGGCACTCACAGAGCTTAAGAACTGGAATGCAATGACAAAGGGAATGCAACGCTACGAACTGGGAGCAGAAATAGCATCCTACAAAATATATGGATTAGAGAAAGATCTTTCAAAGATAGCAGAAACTTTTCAAAATTATGATGTCACTTTGACCTGAGTGGGATACGAGCAAAATAGAGGGATATAAACTTTCCTTTGTAAGGCTGAGCTATGAATGAGAATTTTATATGGGCTGAAAGGGAATTTTTGACTGTATCAACTACTAGAAAAACCTATTTACTGCAGAGATGATAGACTGTACTTCTTCATATCTTATTTTGCTTGCAATCCAGCTAAATCACCTTATTTCTTTATGTTACATTTACTTGCTTCTTCCATCAATAAAAGGTTTAATCTAAAAGAAGATGCTTACCTTCCACTGAAAGTGAGATTTTCACACTGTAGACGAATATCTTTGTCAAAAAAAATGTTTGGTAATAGATTTTATACCATACTATTATCTCCAATTAGTAGTAGTCTTGTAAGCAGATATACAAAAACCAAAATAGAAAGCAAATTGTACGTGTTTCATGCATTTGTAATTCCCATACATTTCAATAGATAAAACAATTTAAAGCAATTAAATAAAGCTATAATTTAGCTTTTGTGTCACAATGTGCTTGATCCTAATTTTTTATGAAAAGCATATTCAAATACTGGTGATATCCCAAACACCATCCTTCCAGAACACAAATGTCCTAAATTAACACAATATTAATTTTAATTAGAATTTCCATTTGAGAGAATTTTTGCTCAAATATTATGATTTTATGCAATTACCAATGCAACTACCAATAATTCAAGATAAAAGCCAAAGGTTATATATAAATTCGTAATTATATGAAGGAAGAAAACATACTTAAATTATTCTGGCTTCATGTCAGAGAACAATAAGCCATTCTGAAAGCAGTGAAAACATAATGTATTGTCCATAGGTAACATAGATAAATCACCTGTCATAGAGGAAAGCAAGAACGACTCACAAAGATGCAGCATTCTACCTCTTCTAAGAATTCTGTACATGTGCTAAACAGTGCTGTTGCCAAGATGTGTGTTTTAAAGTACTGGTGAGACTAGTTCAGCTTAAGGAAAATCAGAATAATTGCAGTAATAGACATTACAGGGGAAAAAAACCAAACAAACAAAAAAACCCAAAAAAACCCCCACAACCACCCCAAGCAAAACACAAAACTTGCTCAATTTGTGATCTCTGTGTGCTTTTCAATTTGAAACTCAAATAAGCTGTCTTGCCTTGTTTGCCACTCTTGCACAGAAACCAGCAGAATTACACAATACAAGGAGTGTCAGGTACAGAACAAATAATCCAGCCCAAATCATGAAATCAAAAAATACAAATAGTTGTTAAAGCAAAAAAGTCAAAGGGTGGCTCAATCAGTCAGTTGGATGGACATCATGTATATGAACTTAAATGGCATAACAGGTAAGGGGCCAGTTTTGACCTTCATTTTCTAGCATCTGAGAATTTGTAAGTTTTAATCATGGCACATGACATCAGTAACATCAAAGGCTGCATTTATGAATATAAGAAAGAAGAAAGCTGCTACTTAAAAGCCTTTTTAATGCAAAAAAACAACTGAACTTCTTGATAATTACTTGCCTTTATCGCCATTTGGGACATAGCTTTGCAATGAAAGTATAAATATCAAATGAACGTAGATTTTAAAATAGTCTTTAATGAGGAAGTGCAGGCACTATTACAGCACTATTACAGATAGATGCAGCTGTAATGTCAAATCATCTAGCAGTAGTCAGTCCAAGAGAGGCTGTGGCGTCCCCATCCCTGGAAGTGCTAAAGGCCAGGCAGGATGGGGCTTTGAGCCACCAGGTCCAGTGGAAGGCGACCCTGCCCATGGCAGCAGGAGTGGAACTAGAGTATCTTTAAAGATCCCTTCCATCCAAACCATTGAGTGATTCTATGAAAAATAAAAATGCTACTGGTATGTGCAAAATACTCTCTCTGACTTCAGCATCACATGGGGTTTTTTAGACACAAGATCATATGGGTAAAAGAAACCTACAGAGACTGTCAAGAGACTATCCACCACCCTGCAGAGACATGGCCATGTCTTCTCATTCTTGTCCTATATTTGCCCACCCCACTCTTAAAGGCTTGCAGTGACAATGTATCTGGAATTTTGAAGATAATCTACAGAACTACTAATCGTTACAATTTATTATTTTTCATTGTGTCACCTGAATGTTCTTTGCTGCGACACAGGCAGTTCACTTCTTGTCCTTTCTACAACAGACACAGATAAATGCATTATTCCATTCCCTATCTTCACAGCTGTTATCGCATCTCTCCATGATCTTCCATACTATGCAATTACAAACAGACATACTTGCCAATTTCTGTCCTCTGAACATTTCCAAATTTCCCCTTTTGTACTGTAGTGTCTAAACCGGCCACAATACTTCAGTTAAGGCCATACTCAGTAGAGCACAAGCATTAAATGTCTCAGAGTTACTAGTTCTACCTATGCAAGTCAATAATACATATTTTTTTGCAACTGGATTGCTGTTGACTTACATTCATCTTTCGAACCTTTGTAAGCCATCGATCAGTTCTGAAGAATTCCAGCCCAGTCAGCTTTTTCCTTAAGCTGTTTCTGTGAAGGTGTTTATTTTTACCAGATAAAAACTTGCATTCACCAGTAGAGGTATTGCCTCCAATTTCTAAGGGTTGCTTTGAAGCCTAATCCTACTTGTAACCCAGCTCCTAGAATGCATATGTAATAGATGTAATCTCCAATTGCATATCGGGGGTCATTAATAGAAACACTGATGAGTCCTACAGCTTGGCCAAAGCTGTGAGGTTCACCTGTGGTTAATGCAGATAACTACAGTGCACACATAGTTACTGCCTCATTTCACTGCTAATGAACACCTGACTATGGCGCTTTGCCCACTGCTCCACAGCAAGGTAATCACGACAGGGCTTCCTTGCCTTACCTAATAAAGTATCATGGGATAGACTTTTTATAGGCTTTGTAATGCCCAGCTGTACAATCATCAGATATTGCTCCCTCCATTCAAAAGGACTTTTATCCTACCTTGGAAATAAAGCATACCATTTTCATGTGATTTGGTTTGTGAGAAAAACACCTAGGCTTTTAATGCCCCCTTTTTTTTTTCTTTACAGGTGCTTACAACCAGCTTAGTTTTTGTTGACTGATATTTCTGGGAACTTTCCGCCTGTAATTCGCTGGCTCTTCTTTTCCTCCCTTTCTGCTGCAATGATTTATGTTCATTGTTTGCTGGGAGCTTACAGCACACTGGATGTTCTAATCAGAGGTGAAACTTGGACATTTCATGCATGGTTGATTTAGTCATTAACAACATTAACAACATGGACCTGCTTTCCATGTGAAAGCAGACAAGTTCAGGATTATTACTAATGGACACTTAAGGTATGAAGTCAAAATGTGGTGTGGTGTGTTTGATGTGGGGACCATACGCCTGGGTATGGTATTTTTTGTAACATGCACACTCCCACTGCTCTGGAAATATCATCCCTTAACTTTTTCAAGGCATAAATTATTGTGATAGGCAAAAGTAGTATAGAATCAGTATTGTACATCATTAACACATTCAGAAAGCATAAAACCCTAAGAAATGGGTGATTGGTTTTAATTAAGCCAAAATTGAAATACATATGAGATATTTTATACTTTCATAATGTATTTTAGCAAATACTGAAATACATATGAAATACAACACATTAAAAGAATGAACTCTATTTCACAACATGTTTGTATCTCTGCACACAATAAAAAGTTAAGAGAACAATTCAGTGTCCATTTCACTCATTTTTCCTGCCTAAATGGACAGAAGCCTACATAAATTGCATAGGGACAAAGAGGATTATTGGGGAATAAAGCAGAACAGGCATCAGAACAGGCTCCTCCAATCAATAGCAACAGCATCTTTAACGAAAAGCACACAAAGACAACCTGTACAACTGATTCTGTTTTACAGATGTGGAACTGATGACCCAGGTAGTGAAGCAACATGCAAAAGGGCAGCTACAACACCAGTAAGCAAATGACTGTCTTCCAATCCCAAACTTCTCCCAGCTGGGATATTCTATTGCCTGCCTGCCTTCGTACTTCTGACCAACGGCTGCACAAATATAAAAGATTAAGAAACTACAGATAGTTAGTTATGGTAAGTCTAATTAACGGTGATTTTCAAAACATATGTGAAGCACAAAAACCCAAAAAAGCTCAAGCTACAGGATTAATTGTGGGTTTATTTTTGTTAATTGCATGTGGGTCAATTGACTGTCAAAGCAGTCTAGTCTAATTTACTGATGTCACAATTTAACTGCCATGGCACACTCAATCCCATAAATCCCAGTGATCAAATGATATTGTTTTCCAGAAATTATTTGTATAAAAATTGAGCAGCATGGATAAAAATAATGGTCTGTTCAAATATTCATATTCCCTATGGTACTTTTGCTACTATACAACTGTACTGAAATAACATTACATTAATTTTAATTAAATTTTGCACTTCAAAGCATTTTTTTCCACACATAGTATGTTTTTATGCATCTTCTGTCAATACTTGAAGATAA
Source organism: Grallaria varia (assembly GCA_013396735.1). NCBI lineage: Eukaryota > Metazoa > Chordata > Aves > Passeriformes > Formicariidae > Grallaria > Grallaria varia. The sequence continues at coordinate 1,646,786 of VWZG01009503.1, forward strand.
AAGGAAAGCCAAAGGTTATATGTTAATTATTAATTATCTGTTGAAAATCAATGTAATGAGCTTAGTTTATATCAGGTCACACTAACTCTCAACTATTGCTTGTGAACTGTTGGAGCAATAAAAAACATCGCTCCAGGAAGGATAAACATTGCATCATTATATCCTTGAGAAAGAATATCTACTCTACCTTTTTGTAAACTGTCATACAACCATGTTTTCTTTTAAAGTTATTTTTGGTTGCTTTTATTTTTGTTGGCTTTTTTTTTTTCCCCAACTTAAGTTCCACTGCTATTTTGTGTTGGTAGGTTCCCCAAGACATAAGCATACCTATGCAAATTTTGTCACATTAACCTACCACTACCTCTTTCTACCCAAAGAACTGGAAGAAGCTGAGAAGGTGCCCAGATGAACGGCACAATGAATGTTTGCTCAGACAGAAGACCCCAAGAAGTGTCTGGATGTACAAATATCTACAGAAAGTGGAGAAGTTCCCCAGTTTGTTAAAGCAACAATACTGACATTCATGGCACTGAACACATTCTGCTGAGAGAGTAAACCAATGAATAGCAAAGGTACTGAAAAAACAAGGTGAAGTTATGCAATTTCCAGCTTTGTATCTATTATTAAAGCCCTGGTTTTAGCAGGGAGTCATCCACATAAAAGAAATGTCAGTGACTTCAAATTTTTTTTACAAGAAAGAATAATTGTGTATATTATCAACATTAATTTTAAGAGACAAAAAGCTCTATGTGCTTATTTCAGATGACAGGTACTATCCATACAGGGCAAAGTGAAATGCAAATACCTTCAGGCATGATATTAATCCCTCCTTACTGCTACTCAAAGGCATACATACAGAAATACTGGATGTTTGCTGAAGCAGTAGCAAATGTTCCATACCTTAATTGTATTAAGGTAATTAATTGATTGCTTAATCAAAACCATTGTTTGCATGATTTAATGTAATCTTTAGAATGCATGATTAGCATTCAAATGTAAATAAACAGAACTTTAAGTAGAAAGAAGAAACAGAATAATAGAGAAGAACTATGTATGTCTTCCAGGCTTGGGCTTTGAGTTACTTCCCTGATCTTTGGAGGAAGGACAATTTAGACTTAGTTTCCTTTATGCTCCCTCTGTTGTAGGTGATGAATCTGGGCCAAAGTTGTCTACCCAGTGCCACTAAAACTGCTCCAAACTCTGAGAAAAGCTATGGAGGATCTACAGAGGAGGATTTGCATTTTGCTCTCAAACAGCTCTTATTGTAAATTGTCAAACCTTTTCATTCTTTCTTCATAGCTGAGTTCTTGTGACATTTTTGCAGCTTGCACCTAAATCCACTCCTTTCTTCCAGGGTTTTGAGGAAAGGGAGGTGTATTTGTGTTTTAATAGAGAACAAAAAATTGACACTACACTGCAAACACAGAGGAAATAGAAATGTAAAGAACAGTCTTACCACTTTGGGCCAATATTCAACACCTGCTCTTTTGTTTTTGTTAAGAGGCAAAAATGAATCATCTATTTTGGTGCAATCCTCTTTATTTACAAAGAACACATCCACCATCCTCATTTCTTCAGCACTGTGGAAACAAATCCAAATTACTTTTTTTTCTCAGAAATTCAAAGGAAGTTATCTGGCTTCTTCCCAGTGCCCCACTAAGGATTGCCTTTCTCATTGTCTGCTGCTTTTTGCTGACAGGTAGTTTGCTAAAACTTCTCCTAATGCTCTTATGTTTACAACTAGTTCCATGGAAAACTCTCACACGGTGTAGCTCAAAGCGTCCTCAGGCTCTGCCAAGTGGCCAGTTGCCTCAGGCAGTCTTTTTCATTTGAGTCAGTTCCCTCTTTCTCTTAAATAACCTTATTTTTACCTTCCTGTTAGCTTTAAAACTTAGCACACTTGAAAGAGTTAATCAGATAGTAGGAATTAATACAGTCCATTATAACATTAGTATTATCTCCAGTATTTTATATTAATATTTAGAAAGCTCAACTCTGATAATAAATTCTACTGAACAAAGTACCACTATTAATTTTCAAGTACTGTTATCAGCAGCAATAACTGCACCCAAGCTTCCTACTATGCATATACCAGGAATCACATATAATGAAACTAATTTGTTTTGACTATTGCCTTTTGGGAATCTTCAGGCCAACTACACTATGCAAATGTATGAAGGAATTTTGGTTATTCTGTTGAGAAAAGTAAACAAATTTTCTTCTCCTGGTCATAAGTAGATATAAATAAAATACCTATTTATTTTCCTTTCTCTAATTTTTGTTTTAATAAAGAGGAGTAGCTCACAATTTTAATTTTAAAATCTATTGTCATCTTTTATCTTCTTTACCTTCTGAATTTTCATGGAAAGAAGAAACAGAGAGGTCTGTTGGCAAGGTTTCATGTACCTCATGTTAGCTAAAGCTGGATGTCTTACATGCACACACACTGATTTCCAGTGTATTTTACATGTAGTTGCTTCCAAAAACATGTTCACATTTACTTAATTTAAGAAAAAAAGGATTAGAAGTGCTAGACGTAGGAACAAATGTGCATTGTTCAGGTGTGCATCCTTGAATGGCTGATTTGGCTTCATTTGTTTTTGTTCCAAACTTGATCAGCAGAAAAGGTAAAATCAAAAGCCAATTCTCTACTGCCAACTAACAGATTAATTTTCAGCATTAAAAGAATTTATCCTGCTGATTACTCCATTAAGGAATATTGTAGTACAATATCATCACTCATGGCTAGGCTTCACGAACGAAGATTTGGGAAGGGCTCTACCTACACTTGCTGCAAGTGTGCTGATGGCTAAAGAGGCCGATGCGAGACAGGCAAGTCCGGTTGCAAAAGGCACAGCAGAAAGTCACCATAGGCGGTGCATACCTGTATGAGTTCTAAAGAAGGACACCTTCAGGAGACAAGACAAAGTTGTTATGAAGTGACAGTACAACTTCAATTTAAAAAAATTAAAGCAAGGACTAACTCAGTACAGGAGATTCGACTCATTGGGTTATTTATATTATTAACAAGTCCTCTCCCCTCCAAGCATCAAAGTGAACACTGTGAAAATTGGGCGGCATAAGCTGTCACTTGGAGGTGTCTTTTATACTGACTGCAGAGGGAGGCCTAAGACAAGATTTAGTGTCAACTAACCAGGCATACTGCTTGAGAGGTTCATTCAGAGAGAACCTAAATTTTAGGTTGGAGAGAATGCCAAAAATGTCAGCCTAAAATAAATGCCCCAGTTATCCTCAGTAAAACTAGATCCACAGTTGAAATAAGCAGTCGTAGCCCTATTGATTTCAGAAGAGCTTGAGCAGTATAACAAGTTGAGATTCTGGTCCTATGAATAGCTTCTTGACTTCAGTAAGATTACTCACACAGCCTATGAGTAAGTACATACAGATGTTTAAGATATTTGCTAAGCAACAGACAAGAGGATACCAAAAAAGAAAAATGATCTGTGAGGCGAACAACTTTTAAATGTAAAGCGTATAATCCTACACACCTACACATGTGTAACGATATGATATAATACATATAACAACACAATATTACACACTGGGTACCTATGCTTGTTAATATTTCTTGGTTTCCTTACATTTGCTGCTGTTGGTTCCTTGCTCACATGAAAACATATTCCTTTTGCTCCTTTGGTTGTTGTTCAAGAATACACCAGATTCAGTGTGCATTAATATTGCTAAGGTAAATCTGTTGCCTTCCATAAACAATATTACATATACCAAAAGCCATTATTGTCCCCTCTAAAATGAATACTTTAAAATATTGTCCTTCAAATAGAAAGCAAAAAAGCTCCAGCTGAAATTCCCATATTGTCTACATTTATTAGTACTATCGACATAACTGAACTTTCTTGTTCTATTTGAGTTACCATAGAAATGAGCCTAAAGCTATTACATGAATTGTCACTGCTGTTAAAAAGGAGTCTGTTTCAGTTTCATTTGTGTGTTTTTAAGAATCTTTGAATATTTAAGAGAATAAAACTACCTTGATATTAAAATCAAGGCTAGAAAAGTGCTTCTTTTTTTAAAGAAACTTGAGCTTAATTAATAAAATGAAGCAATAAGTTGCGTGGCGCCCACACACTGTATAAAGCAAGCATTTTCCATAATTCCATGTTTTTATGTTGGTATATGCTATTCCTTCAGACAGCCAAATGGTGCACAGCTGACTGTATAATGAAATGCTATATATAAATATGAAAATTTCAATAAACAAATGATATTAACCTTTAAAGTTAGGCAAGCACTTTACACACACACCATACCATGCTTTCAAACATTTTTACCTAAATGTGCAACCATGCATTACTTCCTCATTGCTCAAGAGACTTGTCGTGTATTATATGAGGAAATAGGAATCTAAGTCATCTTTTTCAGATATGTAATCTTTTTCTAGTGTGTAATTAATGTGTAAACAAGCAATTTTCATTACAAAAAAAAAGTAAAATGGTGTTTTAACTAATTGACTGATCCAATATACACAAATATATATTTCAGACCAGATATAAGGAAAATATTTTTTACAATGACTGTGGTAAAACACTGGCACAGATTGCTCAGAAAAGTGGTGGATGCCCCTGGGAACATTCAAGATCAGGTTGGATGGGTCTCTGAGCAACCTGGTCTAGTTGAAGTTGCCCATTGCAGTAGATTGGACTAGATGGCCTTTAAAGAGCCTTCTAAATCAAACAATTCCATGATTGGATATGACACTGAACACATCAGCACACATATGTATTTTGAGTGTCTGTGTGGAGAGAAGAAGGTTATATCTATATGTACATTGCTTTTTGATTAAAGGTAACAACTCTTTAAAACATCTGGCTGAATGAATAGTACGAGGGGTGTCTGTGAGGTAACTGTTTTACCCTAGGAGGGATAAATACTTTGCCAAAATACCTGACCTAGAAGCTGTGCAGTTCACAATCCCATCCATATGATTTTGTTAGTGACCTCAGTGCAATCTTCCCAGCAAAAAGAAAAGCTCAACACACTATTTAAAAAGAAATCATTTGGATGCAAATTTTATCTACAGTGTGGTATCTTTCCATCAGAAGAAGTTCATGAGACAAAACCTTTGAGCCGCTACAAATCTGGCAGACAACCTATCAGGCTTTTCAGTAAAATGATCTATGAACAGATTCTCTTGTACCCATTCTCAATAGAAGATTGAATGAATACTTTAGATATGAAACATGCAGGGAAAACAAATAATATTCTCTTCAATTTTCTTATTTGGCAAATCTGGGTGATAGATCTTTTCTGGTATAAAGGAGGAAAACAGAGTCAGATTGAAGCTTCAGGGATGGGCTCCAGGGTGAATTCTGGGTATAAAATCCAAGAGTCCTAACAAATCATTTGGGAGAAAATGACAGCTCTCAGTTTTTCATCCAGTGAACTAACAAGTCAAATTTTACTGAGAAAGGTACTAGTAGAAAGATTTGTGAGTCTTTGGAGGAAAAAGAAGAATGGGAGATTAAAACCTAGAATATATATCTGATCTTTTAACATAGTGTAGGGCTCTTCTAAAAAATGCTTTGCTATTCTTAAACTTTGTAATATTTAGGAACTCCTTTAACTTATTTGACAGACAAATATATCTTGCCCTTTTTCTACACCAGCATGAATTTCCATGTTTACCCCTAAATGTTATCCTGCTCTGTTACCAATGTACCAAATTTCTTATTTCATTTCTGTTTTGATTATTTTTCTCAAGAAAGATAGTGCCATAAGAATTATGCTTTGGAAATCATTTCATCACATTCTGTATTATTCTTTTCAAGGATCAAGCTCTCTCAGATGAGCAATATTCCACCATCTTACTTCAACCTTTCTTAAAAACCCTTTTTAAAATGTCACAGATCCACAGGAGGGATGGGTGGGGGAAGGTGTCAAGGGATGCCAGGCAGGAGTCTGTTCATGTTCTCCTGCTCAAAGTTTCATTGATCTATTTGGAACTGTAAAATAAAAGAATGATACTTTCCATTTTCCTTCAATGCAGAAGGTGAATAACTTTGATGGCATAAGGTGAGACAGAGTCTATCTGCTGTCTCTTGCCCTTTCAGAAGGCAGGAGAGAAGAAGAGAAGCTCATCTAGGAGTTAAAGTATAAATAGAGATGTTCAAAAAATCTTAGATAAATTATATCTTAAGAGATGGCAATGTAGGTAAGAAAAAAATTAGAGCCAAAATTTCGTTATGAGTTAAAAAAAAATTAAGCAAAATACAAGAACTAAACATAGGGGGAAATTATTTCAACAAAACAAATTGAAAGACCAATAGATATGAGGAAAGGGAAGTTAAATTCAGTGTTGACAAACATCAATTGGAGTACTTTGGAAGACACTATTTGTATACTTATTTTCATATATATATATACACGTAACAGTTCTTATATATATATAATAGAGCCTAAATTATATTTGCTCAATAAGATTGCTGTGCAAATATTCATTGAATGAGCAATGAATTAGGAAAGAAACTGGAGAGAAAATTCTAAATTACTGGGAATATTGAGACGTTCCCAGTATACAACACAACAGAAACAACATGCTCTTACTTTGTATTGGATTGGGGCCATGCTACATTCAATTTGGATTCAATAATGTTCCAATTTAGTGACACATTAGTTAGAGGGCAAAACAGCACAAGGTTCAGAATTTTCAGCTACACACAGGATTCTACAAATCTTCAGAAAATTATTGGCTTACCTCAACAGCCTGATAAAATACATTACTAAAAGATCACAAGAATGGGATAGTAATGTTCCTCCTCCTTTAGAGGAAAACATTGGAAGGAGCAATAAACAGATGCATATCTATTAACTGCGTGCTCTTCTATATTTGCTTATGTTCTTGTTATATTTCATTTTTACTGTAGTTTGTTTCCATGTTGAAGTTAACATCTAAAGGGTCAAACATCCTTGTCTTTCAAGAATGATGAAAGAGACGAAAAGCTCATCTGCTAAGTGGTGGGCTTTAAAAGTAGATACTTCAGAAATATTTTCAGCAGTAGAATGTCTCTACTTGTATGTTATTCATACAATTTATTTGTATCGTTTAATTGAAAACCTTATAAATATGCTACATATGAAAATAGGGTTTCTGAGCTACACTAAAGGAAAATATTATGTGGAACATTATCAAAAACTTGTATTTGAAAAGTACTCCAGCTCATGTGCAACACCAGAATGAAAATAAAGGACCTTTTCTGAAACATTTACAATTCATAATGATAGCACATTGTAGTTATGAGAGAAAATGAAGTTTCTCTAGTTATACACAAGGAAAGCCAAGGATCAGAACCAAGCATGAACTTCTGAGAGTTTTAATCCCATTGCCAAGCTTGTCTCTGTTTAGCTCTTCCAAAGAAGCTGATTTATGGTAATGTTTCATTTATCAACCAGCTTATATGAACTTTCACACAGCCTTAGAAATGCTTTTTAATGACATTAGGAAAATAAACCTTGGAAAACATCAGCAAATGCTTATATGAGAATGTGTTCTTTATCAGATGATGCCTAGAGATCACATTAAAAATAGCATATTTCAAAAATCTGGCAGAGCAGCCACAGAAAACAGACCAGACTCCCTAGACCTGTAAATAAGTACGTTTGTATTTGTTCTTAAATGCGTCAATAAAGAAACCTCATTAACATGAGAGATTAAATCAACAAATGACCGTATTCCATCACAATACCATTTTGCACAGAATGAAATATTAGTAAGTTGAATAGAGTATTGTTTTAGGTAACTTTCATCTATATTTTGCCAGTCATAACAAATAGATGAGCATTTGTCCTTAGAGGTTGAAAACGCTTAACAATATTCATATGAAGTTAAAAAAAAGTACCTAAAGCACATAAGTACCAATTATATACATTTTTCTTGGTAGCACCATTTTAAGCTAAATCTTGGCATTAGTACACTATGATTTCAGTGAAGGAAAATTGTAAGTGCTAGTTACCTGGCACTTTTAAAGGACATATAAATTCACTGTAGATCTACAGTAGAAAAAAAAAGTTATTCAAACATTCATGGTGCTGGTATACTAAGAAAAAATAAAGTAGACAAAAGCTTGTCTTAAAAAAAAATAAAAAATTCAAGTTTACAGTTCACTAAGCAGGTGCTCTTTCCAAAAAATCATCAAGATTAGAAGCTTTGCGAGACAAGGGGGTGGAAATCACTGGCTAAAAAACTTATTAAAACAAAATGAAGTACAACTATCAGTAAACAATCATGTTATATACATGTGGCAGCATACATAAACAAAGTTTAATTTCATCTAAATGTAATGATTTGTTAAACAGGTAAGAACAAATATTTGGGCCAAATTTTCAAACACAGCTGCAACAATTTAGACAACAACATAATAAGGTGATTTCATGTATGAGTATATATTGAAGGGCTTCAATTTTGTCATGGTTTTAGTGATGGAACTACTGGTAAAAATAAAGATAGACTTTTTCTCAGAATTAAACAAAAATGTTACAAGAAAAAAGATATAATAAAAAAGAATAAAGCATAAGCTCTTTGCAGAGAGGGTTTTCTCCTACAATATGTTTCAATGACTGTAGATAAAACCACAGCATAAGTCACAACATGAAATACATTCCTAGAAGCCCGAGATGCTACACTACAATCCTCTGTGTTCATTCAACTTACCATAGCTTTTGTGCTACTATTTTGAGACTAATGAGTGTGTTTTGATGCATTAATCAGCACCAAAACCAACCAGTCAAAAGAGGTGACTGAGCACTGGTGCAGCCTCACTGTGCGTGCTGTATACAGACCAACACTTTCAGAGGGATGCGAAGCTACTCCAGTGCGTCCAGAGGAGGGCAATAAAGCTGCTGACAGGGGTGGAAGGAATGTCCCACGAGGAGTGGCTAAGAAAACTGGAGTTGTCTAGTTTGGAAAAAAGAACCCTGAGGAGCAATCTCCTTCCTCTCTACAGCTTCCTGAGGAGGGAGAGGGAGTTGCTGATCTCTTCTACCCGGGATCCAGTAACAGGATGCATGAGAATGGTTCAAAGCTGCATTTGATGGGGAGGCTCAGACTGGACATTAGAAAACATTTATTTACAGAGCAAGCAGTCAAACACTGGAACAGGCTGCTTAGAGAGGTGGTCAGTGCCCCAAGCCTGTCAGCATTTAAGATACCGTTATTCGGACAATGCCCTTAATAACATGTTTTAACCTTTGATCAGCCCTGAAGTGGTCAGGCTGGGTAATTCTTGTAGGTTGATTTGAACTGAAATAGTCTATTCTATTCTATTCTATTCTGAATATGCCACCATAAAGAAAATTTAACCCTATGCAGCCTAGTGATGCAATTTATTTAATTTTTTGACAGATGAAGCAAACAAAGTTTTCTTCTTCAGTATAAAAAGGATATTTAAATTGCATATACAGGAGAAAGTGGAGGTGTGATAGTTCATCAAAGTTCTCAATTTACTGTGCAAGATAAAGCTACTACAACAAAGTTATTGATACCTCTCTCCGTCGAGAAGCCCAACAGGTTTGTTTGATTTTCCAAACGACAGCAGCTACCAGCAGTAAGGATAAGAAACAACTGCAATTACAAAAGAAAAAAAAAAAATTGTAACATAATGGTGTAAAAAGCTTATGTTCTTAGGGTATCAAAGGTAACAAAAAGACATTTAAGCGTGGAAAAAACCCAAACCACAGAAATAGAGGAAAACTAAACTGTACTGGGATGGCAGACAAGTCAACCATCCACATTCAAAGTCAAAAGCAAGTGCACATCTCTAATGCTCTAGTTGTCTCCTGGAAATGCTCCTATTGTCTCCATTAGCATGGGATAGGCTCCCCTACAACTCTCCAAGTAATTACAAGTAATACAACTCTTTAACTGCTGAATTATGCTCGGCATCCACAACTTCAAAATGTACTCTTTAATATGGGAAGTACCAAGATTTCCTGAAGTAATATAGTTCAGAGAAGCACTGTGCAGAACTGTAAAATAACATCAATATCTCCCTTTCTCCAGGCTCCTTTGAAAGCAACTGCAAATTGACTGTGAATTTATATTCAGTGTGGAGGAAAAAACGGAACAAAAAACCCCCATTAACCCCCAGAATAAATCATTTTGCAGTAGCATCTCTTAAGCTTTTTAAATCAAGTACTACTTACAAATATTATTTACCAGAAATGTTTTAAAAGAAAAGTTGTAGAAAGTTGCAATATACTGTACTGTCAAGGTAGTAACTGCTATGGGGCACCATCAGCACACTGAAATGTTTCCATAAGTTAGGATTCTGTGCATGAAGGAAGGGTAAGCCACTTCACCTTAGTCTCCTCCATCTCTACAGTCCTTCCCAAACCCACCAAACTAGGGAAAAAATAGCATCTCTGTATGGAATGACGAACTCAGTGCTCCTTGCAATTTGGAAAGGTTAATACATTTAAGGCAGGTGGACACAAACAAAATGTCCCTTGCACTGTGTGACTGCTTTATTATGACCAGGAGCTGAATCGCTACCCTTAGAAAATTGCATCCTGCACATTTATTAATTTCTTGCAGTACTCTTAAGTTAGTAGAACAAAAAAAAAANGAAAAAAAAAAAAAAAAAAAAAAAAAAAAAAAAAAAAAAAAAAAAATTCAAAGTTGTGGCTGAAAGAGTTTAGAGAAATTTAATCTGTACATTACTGGAGCTGGGTCACACATTGTATTTTCTTGTCATCAGTCAAAACATCAATTAGTTTAGATGCAAAGTCAAAATCAGAAATTACCCACCCATAAGATACTACAAATCATTGAAAATTACTGCACTGTTAATGTGACTTTTGCAAAATCTCTTCTTGGCAAGTAAATATTTTACTTTATTCTATGGGGTTTTTTTTTTGTTTTTTTAAAATATAAATAGTAAGAGGAAAAAAAATCAAAATCAAAATTCATATAAATGAAAAGAAAGACATGGAAAACAGATTTTGTCAAGCTAACCTGGTTCCAGGCTGTGGTGAGATAACAGCTTTGGTTTATTTAGGACAATAAAAATTAAAGCTGACTGCAAAGGATCTCACAATATCGAGTGACTTGGCAATAAAATAAGAGAATGAAATTCAGTGCCAATGAACTGAAGGCAATGTGCACAAGAGGGGAAAAAAAAAATCAACAACTAGCTACAAATACACAATGATAGGCTCTAAATTAGCAATTACCACTCAAGAAAATTGTCTTGAAGTCATTGCAGATAGTTCTTAGAACATATCAACTGAATGTTTAGTGGCAGTCAAAACAGAAAATAGGATGTTAAAAGAGATTAGAAAAGGAATAAAGAAAAAACCAGAAAGCATTGTGATGCCAGTGAATAAATCTGTATGTCTGTATCTTGAAGCAACCATTGCCTCATCTCCAAAAAAAAACTAAGCTGAACTTAAAAGGTATAAAGGCATAGAGTCAGCTTGGCCAGGGGAATGAAATGGTAATGGAAATAAGTTCTTTGCAGCTTTGAAACAACAGGGAGTTGAACTGAGCCACGATAAAGACATTAACACCACAAGCCAAAAATGTAACAGCAGGAGTGGTACAGATGGACCCTCTCCAATCCCCCAGTACACTTCTTGGTTTCTTCTTGTGACACTGATAGAAAAAAAGAAAGTGTAATGCAAAATAAACAAATTAAAAATTGGTTAAATTAGAAATTGTCAAAAGGGGACCAACAACAGAAGAGGAAATTTTTAGATGGGTTTGCAAGGTTCCCAGAATATCAGAACCACTCAGTTTTGATAGGACAAATAAATAACAGCTGAGAGGTCTATGCATGACACAAGGACTGAAAAGAAAATGGTTAGTAATTCTTAATGGCACAGGGGATAGAAAGGTTGTACAATGGTTAATTTTTTATTTATCTTTATAAACACAATCACGGCTAACTTATATTATGAGAACAAGGAATCCAGGCCCCATTTACATTGCAAATGATTTATTTTCCCCTCGGAATTAAGCAATTCCCAAAACAATTTAGAGTCCAGTGTGAATGACCAACTCAATATGAATTACTGCTTGAATCTGAAAAAATATGGGTTAAAACAACCTTAAGTACTCAGGTGCACAGTAGTAAGCAGCATTTGGGAGACAAATTTATCACTTCACAAGGCAATGTCAAAACAGATATTATCAGACTTATTCTGAAAGTTCTGGTGTTTGCATTTTTTTAAAGGAGATTGGAAAACAGAGAGAATAGAGAGAAGAATCACAAAATATACTCAAATGTTGAAGAAAGTCTTTTACTGGCAGTGACTTAACAAACTTAATCACTTCACTTTTCAAATAAATCAAATGGGGAATTGCTTACAGTGTGTATGAGTTTTCATGGAGAGAAAATACCAAGACACTCCTTTACCCAGCACATAAACACATCAGAAGAAACAATGTCAGGAAGCAGAGAGATTCAAATTAAACTCAGACATTATCATGATTTATTTTCTGGATCATAATATAATGTAAATATATGCTGAAAAAAAAAGAAGATTGGACTATGCTGCAACAACTAGATAATTTCAGATACAGAAAATGGATGGATGGTAAATAGGGAGTACAAAATTTAAATGTGTTAATCCATATGGCCATAGATTATGTCCACCATTTCTGACTCTCTAGTGGAGACTTTGAATGATATCCAAATAAACAGATGTGTATTATATAAACATATGCCTTTGCAATGCTGACTCAGAGTGCTGAGTGAATGACTTTCTGCACTTGTCAAGGTAAACCTTCCCAATAAGAGAATTGTTGTGCTAAGACACACTTAAATGACAGCAGCCCAAGCATTAGCAGGATTCTGTAGTCTCTGTAACAAAGAAATGAACCACCAGAAGATATTGACATAGAATTGCACAGTTCCCTCTTCAAACCACATGGAACGAAATAGAAGGAAACGCTAAAAAAATGTGCTTGAAAATGAGAAATTCATCACCAGTGGCCTGTATTACAGGCTGAATGAAAACTATCATTTTGGTATTAATTTGGACACAATGAACAATTAGAGAGGAGATGCCTTGAACACAGTTTGTGTCCAATACAGCAGAGGAAAGTGGTCAAGGAAGGGCTGTAGGAGAACACCAGGGCCTGGCAGTGAGGTCTGAACTAAGCAGATGCTGTTCCCAGAATGGCTCTGGGCATTACAAAAAGAGAAATACTCATTTAATAGAACACCAGAAAGAAAACTGCAAGTAATAATTACTGCCCGCATGACTATTTTTGCAAGGTAAAGAGTAAATTTTTAACTTACAGAGGTCACATTTAGGCATATTCCATAGAGTCCACAGACCTGGCTGAGGAGACGACAGTGTTTTCCATACCTGAGGAATGAGTGCCTGTGTTTGTGTTTAGGAGGCAAACTGAAAACCGTAAAGGAAATTAGTGGACGTGTTGCTCCTTGGTATGTGCAAATAGAAATAAAATCTGCAAATCTCTAAAGAAATTCAAATTACAGGGATAAATAGAGGGGAAAATCTGTGAAATGTAATGGTCAGCATGTTTAGACTAGATGAATTAATGACACATTTGTGCCTTAATCTCTATGAATGCATTATAAATACACCATAAAATTCCTTATTTTCATTACATATTAATGACCATACGTTACTTATTGTATCAAAATAGCAATTCTGTTAAAGCAAAATAATTTACTTATTTTTGCAGTGATGTAAAAGGAAGTATTTCAAGAATTAAATATAAATATTTTAGGGGCCAATAATGTAAATGGGAGGCAAACAGAACACAGTAAAATGTGCCATGTAAGGCAGACATGTCCTCATGATCCAAGGGGAATGCCTGCATTGCTGGCTTGGTGTGGATCTGGAGGGTGCAAAAGCTCAACTGGAAGATGTGCAATGTGCCCTCCAACCCAAATGGGCTTTCAGTCCATGGAATTAAACTGGAGCTAGTTCAAAGGGGAAAAAAAAAAAAAAGTTACAAGGTGCATACAGCGCAACAATCTTTTATTTGTCCACATTGCTCACTAACAGAGACATAAGCACCCAAAATTACTTTCAAAAAAGTTATTTGGGTGTATAACAGACTCATTTACTGCCCACATATGAGTATCACACATACTTTAAAAGCTCCAAGTCTTCTAATGAAGATAGGAGTTGGGCCATCAAAGCAACTATTGCTTAATTACTTGAATCTCCCTGTGTTGAGTGAGACAACCATTAAATATTCCTCTAGATCCACAAAGCTCTTGTCCACTTATGTCCCTTTCTTTTACAAGGTCACAAAAATATACTGTTCCTTTATCAGCAATCTAAACAGTGACCCTACACTGCATTAATGTTTGTCCTTAGTACTAACTATGGTATTTTTAAACGTGAACAACAATTAATTGTATTCAGTAAAACCAATTGCTGAAAAAAATCTTTTTAAGGTAGATACATGCAAAGAAAACAAGTCTTGTATCTAAGTTAACGTTTTTAAATTAATACTGCAAAAGTTTCCTAACAGATCACATTAACTGTTTTTCTAAGAACTGTTCTCCTGACACATTATTTACTATCTTTTTATTGGCAAATAGAGCACATTTTAATTGATATGTTATAAAGCAAGCACGGTTCTAAAATAAAAATAATTGAACAATTATTTTTCTAACACCATGACTTCAAATAGCAATTATTGTCACAGCAATTGATTTCTCTCCTTGTATTTGACAAGAACATTGTGTTTATGATCATGCTGCACTGGGTTCAGCCACCCTTGTGTTAACTACTATCTATACACGACAAGCAGCTTCAGAAATTTCAACAGGATTATCTGAAGCAAAAAGCACTGTAAACATAATATTAGGAGTCTGATACATATGACAGCAGTATAATTTTTAAATTTTTTTAAATGATTAATTAAATTGCTCTGAATCACAAAGTTTTATAAACATAATTATAAGTAGGACTATTTGAATGATTAGCAGCTCTGAGCGATTCTGGGAATTAAGTGCTACAATCATGAATTTAAATGTGTAAAGATTTAGAGGAAAGTAGTCTTGGCTAGCAAAAAAGTAGGATGTGCATATTCCAGTTCCTGGGAATGCTGTGTGTGGAGTCAGGGAAATAAATCTTGGCTGCAGAGCCAGGACATAAAAGCCAGGAGTGCTGATTTCCTGGTCTGAGAGAGCTCTGGCTGGCACAGCTGGTGAAAGGCACCATCCAGGTGATTCAGGAATATCCTTCCCTTATTCTTGCTAGCCAGGAGAAATACAGCACGGAGCATCAGCAGCACCGTGCACTGGTTCCCACACTGTTTTCTGGAATGGTTAGATAATAGCTGCACTCTTTCCCTCTTCAGCTACAAATACTTCATTGTTGTGCATCCATAAATATGGCAGGGCTTTTTCCACCAGCCTAGATCTGTGTTCCATTCCAAGCCAGATTTTTCCTGCCTCTGTTGTTTCAACAAAGCATCGCCCCCCCAGTTCCAACTTTTCCCCTGCAGTTTCTCTATGAAGTAAAGGAATCCAAGGGAAATTTAATTCAAATGTGAACCTTATAATCCAAAAGACGTACAAAGGGTTCAAGCACTCAGTTCTTGCTTTCCAAACTGCAAAGGGAAACAAATGCCTGAATATGAGGCAAATGTTATCTACAATGATATTTAAAACTTCAAGTATTACCCAAAATCATTTAAATGCAAATTTGTGTTTATTTATTTGTGTCTCAAATGGAATTCACACAAGTTAAGCAACACCTTTCAAGTTCGTTTGAAACTAATTACATGGATAATTCTTCTTATCCAGATGACTGATTAAAATGTTATTTTTGGATGCAGTCCTGAAAATCCATATATTCCCATAAATAATTCTTGCATGAAGTATGTCATGAAAGTCACAGAATCACCCTTAAAATCCACTACTCTCATGCCCAAAACTACCAACCTTATAAAAACCAGTTTAATAGTTAAAAAGAAATATATATGGCCTTTTATTAATCTGGTCCTTCCAGGCAGAACACTCTTTGGTAAGAATGCAAGGAAAAGGATACCCACATTAGCTTTGTTTTACTGTGTCATGGTTTGCTTAACCAGGAACAGCATCCACACAGAGATACAGTTCATAAAATTACTGACCAAGGTTTTAAGTGACAGATTCACAAACATTACAAGGGTGTAATGAAAATACCTTAGCTAATGGGTTAAAAAATACATATATACCCTTTTCTGCAGATCACACAGCAAAGGAAGTGCCATGAACAGCTGTGCAGGTAGAAAACACTAACGTAATAGTTATCCTAAGGTGAGAAACGGCTGCATAAATTAAAAAACATAAAGAAAGAAAAGAAAAAGAAAATCCAAAAGAATAGGGTTTAATGATTTTAGGTACCCACTTTTCAACATAGTGCTTTTCAAGGCCAGCCTATCACCTATTAAGTATCATCACTACAGACAACCTACAAACCCCAAGGAAACATCAAACATTTGTGAAGATTTCCACCCAGAATCAGAACAGTTCCTTTAACTGAGTAGAACAGGAGCCCCCATCTAAGGAATTTTCTATTCCTGGTGTAGGAAAATACTGCAGTTCTTGTGTTCATAACATCTCTCTCTTAGAATCACACAAAAACTGAATACTTCTGTCTGGAAATAGATAGAACTGGTACTTATTCTCAGAATAAAACAAAATAAAAGGAAGAAATGCTGGGATGGAGCCATGGACAGACTGCTTGGGCTGCTGAGTGAAAATTCAGTTCAGAAAGTTAGGTCAACACATTCCATTTCCCCAGCAGATGAGATATTGATCATTGATGATCCCAGAGTTTATAAATGAAATATTTTCAGACAACAGGTTAGGGGGAACCCTACTCCTGTGTAATAAATCCCTGGTTTTCTGTGGATTGGAATTGGAAAGATTAGATGCTTCTCTGAAGGAAAGCAGTTTGGCCGATCACCATAACAGATATTTCTACGGAATTTTATCTCCCATAGAGTAGTTGGACATGAAGATGAAAATTTACTTCTATCTTGGAAGACTATTATTGACTACAGCAGGAAGACTATACAGGAAGTCCTCAAAAAGTACTTTATTCCCTGGTCTTGTGAAGAATATTACCCAGAAAACATAGGGTTGCTTTAACTTAGGTTAAGGTAAAGAAGCCTACTAAAATCTCAGACACATATCATATAAGGGCACATTCAAATGTGAGCAAAAATTCTTAAGGGATTTTTTAAAAAAAAATTATAGATAGTGCCTAAATCTCAAACCCTGCAATAACATTTTTGAATCAGTAGTACTCTGGTGGGCGTGGAATTTTATATCCTCGCAGTATCTGACCCCAGCATCATTTCTTACAGCATATGACCTGTGTTACAGCTGTATCTTAGAAAATATTCAAAGTAAAGCCACTTTAAGAAATCATCTCATATATGGCTACATGCACAATTTTTTTCAAATAGCAAATTAATTTGTACCAACTTCACAGAGGTAGCTCTGTTTTTTAAGTACTTCCTGAACAACTCTAACCTGGCTGTGATCATGAGATGACACCATCAAACCATTGCAGCTGAATTCTGTTTGTACCTTTCTCTTTTTTGAGCAGTTTTCACTAACTAATCATCAGGCCATCAGTAACTGCCCAGCCAAACAACAACCAAAAATTAAGGAAGGACATGTGTGATCCAAGCTCACTATTACTTCCAGAAGGGAAGTCTGAATTATCCAAATTATACTATTTTCTAAAATATCCAAGACGTTTGCACCTCAGATGCCTGGACCACAGATGCACCACAAATGTATGTACACTCCGACTCCACTCAAAAAACGCCCAGTACACCTCTGTGAAATATATGTGAATATACATTTTATATACAATATATTATATAATATATATAAGTCTATAATATATATAAAATACAATAAAATAATATAGGCACTATGGGAGAAGAATTGCACTTAAAGAATATGATTAGATAAATAGAAAAATAAATTTAAAAAAAAAATCGAAGAAAAGTCTATGAGCTGCCTCTACTCAAGTGCTTCTACTTGTGTGTGGGGCAGCACAGTATCCATGGATTGACCCACACACCAACACTCAGAAGCACAATGCACACCTGTGTGTACAATAACCTACAAACAAAGGTTTAGACGCCCAGGCTGAGGTTCAGCTTTCCTTTTGCATGTGGAGTGTAACTTGTTTTGGAAGCAATGAAGATCCATTGTAGCAAAAGATGCTCATTGCCAGGACTCTGCTAAAAGCACACTCTGAGCCTCTAGAGCAGCACACTTATAGTTACTATTAGAAATGCAACTAAAGTAATTTTGTTGAGGAATAAACGCAAAATTAAATATAATGATAAACTCCATCATCAATAATGGTATTAATAAAGCTTTCCAATTTAAGCTCTGAATGCATAACAGAAAACAGAGAGACTGAAGTATCAATGATGTCAACTGCATTTTATATAGATTATATTTTTAAGTATACAGCAGCAATGAAACATCAATATAATACACATCAGTTTATTACTAAGAACAGCTACTATGTTCATGGACAATAATTTATTAATATATATTGAATCCAGAAAACCAACTTAATCTTTCCACTCCTGAGGCATAAACTCCTATAATAATTTAAAATCATCTCTGACAACTGCCGGTGCAAAGCCTGGGTTTATTGGTCTTTCCTGGGCAATGAAACTTCAAAAACCTTCTGCAAAGTAAGGAAAAAAGAAATGTTTGAAAGGGGACTTTTTAATTTGAAGGGAAAATTATTAAGAAAAAATGTATTGATTTTTTTCATTATGTACATGAGCCAAAATGACACAAAATGGAGGAGGGGGTTAAAAAACTTTATTAAAGAAAATAATTATTAAAAAGTAAGTATATAAATGCACACATACATATTTTATATTTCTATTTTCCTACATACATAATTCATGTATATATACATAAACTGCGTTTTCATTTTAAGTATACCACCACAAGCCTTACCAGAAGCTACTGTAGTAAAGTATGAATAAATGCTCAATTATACAACTAAAAAGGGAAAATGGGTACAGAGTATATCAAGATGCTGTCCAGAAGGCCAACATTCCCATTTAATTCTGCCAATACAATATCAGACCAAAGTGAGCCATGTAAAAGGACTCTGAAATATATTAGGCAATAAAGCTCTAGATGTGAACTTTAACTCTCAGTAGTTCTTCCTTTCACCTCCTTGAAGAAGCAAATAAAAAAGATTTACCATCAAAGGGGTTTAATCTCATGTAAACTGAAATTAATCTCCAAAGAATAAATAGAACATCACACACATAAAATGTGATTATGTTTCTTTTACTCACGGAAAAGACTTCCATATTTCATTTAATTTTATGGGTTTGCCCTTCATGGGTGAAATACTCTATATTTCTCTCAACAAGTGATGTTGTGTGTAAAAATACCCAACACAGATCTAAAAAGAAAATAAAAAGACTCTTTTATTCTAATTACTGTTCATTGGGGAATTTGAGGGAGAAGAACTGTCACCAATGCCAAATTCCAGCAACCTTCCAAACCAAAAGATTCACATTATTTCAAGATTTTTTATTTTCCCCTCCTTCTTATCTTCCATTGCACTCTCTTGTGCAGCTGCTACTATTTGATAATAAATCACAGAAACATAAAATGCATTTAGAAAGTCACATACCATGTCAGCATTGTTTAGTATAATAGACTCAAATAAAATCAATAGATTTAACACAGCGCTAGAGAACTTCTCCCTTCATTATGTACAACTTCTAATATTTTTTTCCAAACAGGTTATTATATTTGAAGGGGTAGGTGTAAAAACGCCACAGCATTCCTTATTAAAAACACTATTAACATGGAATTTTCCTGAAGACAATCTAAGGATTTTCAGATGTCCAGAGCAAAGAAGAATCATTCAAGAAGAACACAAAATATTCTGTAATTTTACAGGATAAACACAAACCTCAATTCTCCTCAACCTGATATTTAGAATTTCAACTGACAATATTCAAAACATTAGGAAAGAAATACAATTTTGAAACTCTTGCGTGTTCTCCTAAAGTGCCACAGAAAATTACTGAAAACACAGAAAACCAACTATGGCATAGAATATAATTGGGCCACACATGCAGAAGAAATTGAGATTAAATTCAGATTAAAAATGAAAATAGATTCCATAACTGTTTTTAACTGTGTCATTCTTAGTGCATCTTTTGGAGTCCCTGGCAGAATTTCCGTAATTTTGCTTCTTATTGACAAGACCTCAAACCCAAACAGATAAAAAAAAAAAAACCACCACAAAACGTTCCATACAAAATGATTCATTTGAAACCAGGAAATATTTATTTTTATCCCAGTAAACAAAGTTTATTAGGTTAATTCATTCAAATGTCTCTTCTCAAAATTAATAATTAGACAATATTTTGCCGCCTATAAAAAACACAGCCTAACACAGAATGTAGCATTCTCTTTCCTCTCTCTCTGTGATTTATTACAACTCAACACGGGGACCTTGAATCCTTCTCTCCTGCCATAAACAGATTGCTCATTTCTCCCATGTCACTTGCTCTACAGCATGCCACACGGCCATGTCTGCAGAGACAGGCTGGCACAGCGCTTGACAAAGCCGCTTGTCACCTGCTA
Organism: Grallaria varia; assembly: GCA_013396735.1. Taxonomy (NCBI): domain Eukaryota; kingdom Metazoa; phylum Chordata; class Aves; order Passeriformes; family Formicariidae; genus Grallaria; species Grallaria varia. The sequence goes on from VWZG01009503.1 coordinate 1,667,404, forward strand.
TAATGGACATTGACATTATTGCCTGAAGGAAAACGCTAATATTTCTTACTTCCTTTATGTTTTGTTATTATTTTCCTTCATCAGCTTTCACCTCCCTTCACTCTGTACTTATATCCTGAAACAAACTTCTCAAGTTAACTTCGCAACTGTTCCGTGTCGTAAGAAAACTGAATTCCTTCTCTTTTGAATTAAAATGACAAAAGCAAAATTTCAAGTCCATTTATCAAAGATGAAAAGCTGTTCTAGTTCTTTTGTTTAAAGCACAATGGACTGGTGTTTCATAAAAAAGTGACCAGGCTCAGGCAGTCTGGAAGAAAAATAGCTGCGAGCGCTAATGTTCTTTTACTGTAAGAAAACAATTGACTAATAGAATTTAAGAAAATGCAATACAAAATGTAGGGAATCAAAACAAACACAGTAGGAATTATCTATGATGCTTCTCAGGATAAAAAATACAATGCAGCTGTAAAAAGACACACCATGAAAGGAGAACGTGCCAGAGATATCTCAGAGTAAGGGAGCCCACAAAGCATCAAAAAAAGACATTTTCTTCGTGGTCTTGAGAAGTGTTTTCACATGCCACCTTTGGAGACCTCTGTGGTGAATACTACCATGTAAGTGGCAGCTTTGCTTCCAATGGATTTTATAAAAGCAGAAGTGGTGACATGATGGTTTTTGCAGTGTTAGGCTAGAGCATCATACATGATGAAGATTTTTCTCTTTTTCTCTCTCTCTCTAAAAAAGACTAGGAGGGGAAAAAAAAGCCTTTCAAATCCTTTCACTATCACATAAACCTTCACCTTGCAACTACCCCCTGCACTTGAGCAATTCCAGAACTTAATTCTAGTTATTATGAACTGAGTAGAAGTTGAGATTCTTCAGGAAGCACATCGAACAGCTCTCACTTACTGTATTTGATACATAAAGGAAGTGAGTATTCCCAAATTTAAATGCAACTACTCCAAGGAAGGAAAAGCCCACACCTGTTTTACATGAAGCAAGTACACAGGCCACCTTCAGATATCTGAGCAACTGGTTTGTATTTTGAGGAAGTGTCTGTTGATATCAAAATATGGCAAGGACTGGTGCACTCACACGCACTTCCAAATGACTCAAAGGAAGAACACAGAGAGAAGGAAAACAAGAACAAAATAATGGGAAACAGCTCTGTTCGCTGACGGATTAAATGACTCATCCGTTGTTTTGAAAAGCAACCGATCCAATGGTAGCAGGGAATCTCCTTTGCCGGCAGGCCAATAACAAGTTGCTGCCTTCTCAGGAAATGTGAGCATATCAAATAACTCTATGGTGATGACAAAGATTAAGTGTGATTCAGAGAGTGGAAGACATAAAGCTATTTCAAAACAAACATTTAAAGAAAGGAACCCAACACAAGTCTGTCCACCACAGTACAGACATGCTTGTCCTGTGGAAGTCAAACAGTGATTCGCTTCTAAGTGAGGTGAAAACTGTTTAATGCATCACTAAGTAAAAATAGATTTTATTCCAGCCCCAAATGTAAAATCCATTTTGCTAAGATAACATGATCTTCATGTTACCATAAAATATTCTAATTCAGATTTATGAGACTTCTACATTTTCTGAGGACACAGCTATGGTGGACATGATCTGCTCCCAACACACTGTATTTTGTCTTTCTTATGGAGATCAATATTTAATCTCATAAAGATAAGCATGTCAAAATCTAGCACTAACTTATCATCCTTCCTTTTAACAAAAATAAAGTAAGAATCCAGGCATATAGACCAAAGGGTTCTGGTAAAGAGAAGGAATTTCCCCATTGCAAATTGACACCCAGAACTGCAGATTGAAGTGCTGCAGCTCTTGGGAGTCCTGACACAACCTGCTGAAATGCAGCCACTGCTCCCAGAAACACAACTGAAGGGACTCATGAGACTTCGGCACAAAGTCATATATTTGGGGTTAATAAACCTGGTTCTTCAGTATCTGCTGCAATTCCTTTTGTAGCTTATGCTTGTCCTTCCCTAAATGCCTATCCCCTCCTCCTACAACAAACATTGGGTATATTTTGAATATTGTTTTCTCTCACTTATACTGCTCACAGAAAAATTTAAAGATGTACACTCAGGGAAAGTGCTGACTAGCTAATAGTTGGTACCATGTATTTGAACCAGGCTTTAAAAAAGTAGTTATGACAGTAGCAGTTGCATATAATTTCCTATCACAACTATACTAACAGCTTACCTTTTTCATCTGCACTGATTTCATGCCTGCCTGGTTTTTGAGTATGAGGTAAAAACACATTTCTTACCAGAACTCCTCCTTAAGATTATTAATACAAATAATTTCCCAAGAAATGTGTAAGCATTGTTATAAATTCTGTTACACTCTTATAATTTTATTTAAAGGCAGGTTTAGAAATCAAATGTTTCTTGGCTCTCAGTTCTGGATTTACTCAAATCATATATAATAAACACTAACCATTATTGGTTAGTTTTTATCCATGATAAAATACGAGCTAAATAAAAAGTAAATAATATTTTCAGAAAATAAAGCTACTTCATAAACCATTATGCAATGCCAAAAAATGTTCCGGAACCTACTCAGCTAAAACCATATTATTAATGTAAGACTTGAAAACACTGAATATTTTTTTATCACTTACAGTACAGGAAAAAAAGCCAAACTTCAGCATATTAAGTGTTCTACTGCTCAGGTCAATACAGGAACAAACTTTCTGTAACTGTGGGTACTGCATTTCTTCAGTGTAAGAAGAATGATTTGCTGCCTGTGAAATTTCCTAATGAGATCTGTTCTTCTTCAAAGCAGGTGGGGAAAAAGGGCACACACTTCTCAATTTGTGTGACAGCTAAAAGTTTTCAAGGCACTGAATAAAGCAACACAGATGTCAAACTTTCTCTAAGACAGGAACCTGTTACTACTTTTATATAACTGATTGCACTTTTACTCTAGAGAAAAGGATGTTGAACTGGTAGACACATTTAAACATTCCAGTAAAAAAAAAAAAGAATGAAATTAAAATAGGGAGGTGTTTTTTAAAATGCATATAGTTACAAGCAGGCTGGAGCACTATGGCTTCAAGAATATTCTGCTTATTTTTTCACTGTAACTTTTATTTCTACAACTTTTTTGTTCTAGGGTATAAAATATTGGTATCTCGGTAGGTCAAGCATTAATTGCAGAGCTAATCATAGCATTTATGCTTTATCATGAATAGTGTTAAATAAAGTCCTTACAGAAAAATACTTTTGAAATAGTTCCTCTTGATACATCGGCACAGTTCTAAAAATGCTTGTTATTTTGATGTTTCTGATTCAAGCAGTAAAAGTTTAGAATACACGACCCATTTTAACAGTTTTAAACTATACTTTCGAATGGTAGTTGAAAAGCTGTTCTTGTCAAATTGCCCTATTTGCTGCTTTGGTTAGGGTGAACAGTGTTATGTCATACCCTCAGAAACATGAGAAATGCAATACTAGATGGAAGAAATGGAAATGCATCTTTATCAAAGCATGTTGAAACACTTCTTGTTATCAAGCATGTTCGAATTACCTTTAAACACAATTATTTTCTCTACCAATAATCCTAGTAAATATGACCTGAGTTATTACCGTTACCAAAATAATTTGTCGCAGTCATAATACTTTATAAAAGAATGACACACATATTTTACTTGTTTGAGTTTAGCTGGCTTCTCTTAACCACTGTAATATATAGCATGAATCCAGCTAATCTTTATGCAGTGTGTAGAGTGTACCACTGAACATCAAATACACGAAAGATTCCAGCAACTGCTGGAATGGCCTGGATCCTCCACAAGTGCAATTAGGGAACACAGTTTAAAGGCTTCCTTTCAGGCACATCTCAGGATTCAGAAGCTGGTTAAGATACCGGTTTGAGGGTCAAGAATCAGCACGATTTTAGTCAGAAGACAGAAAAAGCAATTTACCTGAAGAAGGTGACAAAGAACTGCACCAGATCCATGATAGTATTGTGCTGTGAGAAGGCAATCTGCAAATAAAATAGAAGTCAATTACAACATTTTCAGGCTCAACAGCTCTTTTTAGGCTCAGGCTTTATGGCTCTGTGGGTGATTATCTTCAAGTGTAATTTCAGCCTAAGGTGCACACACCTGCATTTATCAAAAAGTGAGAGGAATAACCAATTCCCATATCTCTGCTGGTGTCAAAATAAAAACAATGGAACATGGTTTTTTTGCTGAGGTAAAGTTAATAAAAATATCTGCTGAATGAACAGTAAAAATAACGTAAAAACGTAGAAAAATATGAAAAATACTAAGAAATCATATTGTTATAAATTGTATTTTGTAGTCAACTGTTTTGACTATGACCATTTTCCACTTTAAAAACAACATTGAAACAAGGTAATGGAGAAGACAAACAACATATAGTGCTTAAAATTAATACATTTTAAATATTTTAATTGTGTAATATTAAAATTAATACGTATGTTAACTTCATAAAAAAAGATAAATCTGGTGCATAATAAAACAGTTTAAAGTAAATTACTTTGAAGACAAAGTAATAAATATTCTTTTGCGCTACATTTTTACAGCCCCACCAAAGTATGCATCAGTTCAGCTCTTTGCTGCAATTTTTTGCAAAGATTTAAGAATTATCTCTAAGAAAGCATACACGTACAGACATTCACACTTGCCTGCAATACTGCCTATAAATATTATTATTATAACTACTTTTTGCTAATGTTAAGAACAGTACTTAATATATAAGTTATATCTACAAATATCCATAAGTCCCTGTATTGCTCAGTTTTTCAGTCTGTGATTATCAAGCTGAAGATACACAGAATCTTGTACTTTGAACTGTACAAAGTGTTTATCTAAATATATTCACAGTCTGTTCAAGTAATTGTTGTTTTCAGAGATGGTTGTGCGTTTAAGATGTGATCTTGACTAGTAATTACACCAAATTACTCTGAACCCCTTTCACAGCTGACACGTGAACTATTGAAATTATAACGCACGATACTCAAAATTTTACTTTCTTTCTCTCTTTTTATTTTAGGGCAAAGCTGAAAGGTAAATTTCAGTATTATAATGGTGTTACTGTGCCTTGTGTCAGCCAAACATAGATCAGATTGCTTAAAAGCCTAACAAAGGAACAGCGTGTAAACTGCATCATTCCAGAAATAAGCATAGGGAGCACAATCATACAAACACACCTCTACAATGCAATTTCCTTTTTCTCTTCACTAATAATGCACAACTGCAAGCAATGAAAAAAAATGTAGGAGCTCTGGAATTCAGTACAGGATGCAGATATTTCAAATTTCTCAGCCCAAATTATCATGTAAGATACTTCACAAAGGAATCAGAATATTAGTTAGTGTATTAAATTCCTAGAGTGCTATCATCTGTCTCCTCCCTAGATGTGCTTCCATGTGCCTGGGTTAAGTGGATTGCTGTGCTTCGATGAGAGGAAAATCTACGTTCTGGCCTGGGAGCCTGTGGAAAGACAAGAAGCTGAGGACCATGGAAGAATTAAATAGGAGGGAGAAAAAAATCTGGCTCACTATTTGAGTTTAATCTACAAATGTTTTCATATTTATCCAATATAAGCAGAAATTTTAAATTCTCAGAAACTTTAACTTAGGCTGCTGTCATGATGAATCAAAGTGAAGAGAGATTAGGGAGTGAAAATATGAAAAAGTTGAAGAGAAATTACAGAGTGAGCAAAATGGTCAAAGTATCTGTTAAAACCAATGTAACCTTTATTTTATGGAGAAAAGTTGGGATGACTTCCCATTTTGGTATATTACACCATATAAAAGATCTCTCTTGTGTGGAGTAGAGTGGAAAGGTGAGGGAGGAAGATGAGTTGATAAGGTAGGAAAGTTGTAACAAAAAACACGTGCAACACGAAGGGATAAATAAGCATGTGCATGGAAACCATAATGTGACAAAGCAAATGCTTCTGCTAATGCCTGCACTCAAGGCTCACTTTGTAAAGGAGTTGTGAGGAGCAGGACATAGAGGTATCAAAAATGCTCTCTAATTAAACTCTGAGCAATTGCTTTCAACTTGGATTTAGGTTTAAAGTCTGATCCGTCTGTATCAGACATGAAGAGGGACTTGTGTGTCTGAAAGTTTGCCTAACTTTTCTAGGTATCCAAAAAATACAAACTTCAATCTACAGAATCTGTCTCGCTATTTTAACTTTGAGGAACACTGTTATCAGCAGTATTTTTTCTATCAACATTTGTTCTTGGATTTTTGTCTGGATGATCAGAAAATTATCATGAACTATTTTTATTATTGTAGTTGGTTTTGTTGTTGTTATTAAATATTAAAATTTAATTTTCATGTAAAATCTTATAGTGAACTACTTTTGCATTCCATTAGATCAAAGTAACACCAATATACAGATCAAATATAGACTCTAAAAGCCACAGTTATAAAAACTCAAAGACAGAATGAAAAGGCTCCAAAGCCAAATGGGTTATGTATATTTTCCAGCTCACAGCCTTAGGAGATAGAAAGGTACATGATGAAAAGCGGCTGAGTGATAAATGAGCCATGGGGATTGTGCCAACGAACAAAAGGTATGTCTGTCTTTTTTCTCTGCCATTCTTAAGTCTTTGAAAAATATGTTTTTTAAAAAACAAACATTCTTTACAGCATGTGACCTAATTGGAAGACAAAGAATTGTGACTGCTGGCAAATCCTTCATAGCAATTAAGGATTCGAAAGTCAGCCAGCCAGCAATATATGCCAGAGAGCATTGCACACCAAGGATTCATTGCAACCAACATTTCAATGAAAGGTATTTCTTAATTTTTCATGTTTTGGTTACGTGCATGATGTGGGAAATACATTTTACACTGAATAATGATGGGTGGACCAGGTCTCTGGAAACAGGAACACCTTTTGAACACCGAGATTTTTCCAGCCCTCAGAAGTCAATGTCTGCAGGGATAGATTCTTTTCTTTGCCATTGCTCCATTTCATGTTCACCTTGACTATCATACGCGGCAATAACAGTCCTACAGAACAATAGGTCAAGATCTGTTCCACCACAAAAATGAGATAATCTTGAAAGTCTAACTCAGGGACATCTTTCATATGGAAATAGCAAGTCTACCCTCAGTATTCTGTGGTTTAGTTTAAAAGTACAGCTGTCAAGAAGCCATCTTTGCAATTCTAACGAAGCCAGTCATGCAAAAGGAAAGAAAAGGAAAACTGAGCACAATGGGAGTTCACTAAATCAAAATTCTACACTGGCAGTAAACAGGAACCTAATCCGTGAAATGTTTCATATATTCAAATAATGTACATGAAGAGTAATTTTAATCAATGATCCATTTCATGACATTACCCACTAAAGTAAACTTCTATCTGCTCAGGCTCTCAAACAATGAACGAATACTTCTGTTAATACAATTCTTTCATCTCCCACTGCTAATAAGTTAGGAATGAACAAATAAGAGAGACTAAAATAAATACACGGTAAAACTCTAGTAGAAGGCCTAATTATTAAACCTGGAAACATAATGCAATAAGGTCAGACATAACCCAAACTAAACTGCCTGGATTGTGTTGATTATGCATACTTAAACCCTGCAGAATTATTACTTCCTTCAGTATCATCAAAACCTTAATTTAATTTCTTCTGGATAAAACTATTATACACTCCCACACTGGCACTATGTATGTACTGAATCAGAAGAAATGGATATTGACTGAACATAAAGGCTAGCACATTTTGTTGTCCATCACTTACCCTTTCTTTTGACTGAGGCAACTTTAAACAACAAATACAAAAATCAGCTAAGGAAAATATTTTGGGGAAAATATTTGTGTAGATGGGCACGCTTTTGTGTATAACTTTTTTATAAGGAAAATGTAACAGGTCAAATGTTGTGCTATTTTGGAAACAGGATGTTGGAAAATTTAAATACATAATACATTTTCACACTTATCTTTTGTTGTATGAAGTGAAGTTTAGAAATATGACTGCAGAGACAAAGACATTATTATGTACTGTATAATAATTTGGGAGTGGGAGGTGGGACCAGTGGATATCTTTAAACTCAGTAAATACATGATTGCTGAATAATCAATACTTACAAAGGAAAAGGTAATTTACTCTGATTTTATTTTTTTTTTGGTCTAAATGTAAGTGCTATTACATATTAGGATATTTTTAGAGAGAGTGAAAAATGTACTGACTCTTCTTCCATATCAGGCTTTAACTACAATGTGTGATCTGCATGACTGATAGACAGATAGGAGGAAACTCTGTCAGTGTCCCAACAGAAATGTTTAACAGGTAAAGCAAAAAATGTATTTCTTTACCTTTGGAAAACAAAAATTCCAAGAAAACATGATGAGGAAAGGACAAATTTACTGACAAATTACTTTTGTCTAAATAAGGGAAACATTTAACACACGAAGGCTAAAAATGCCGCACATTTATTTTATATATTGGCTTTCCCAGAACTTGAAAAAGAAATTTTGAGGAAAATTTATCTGAATTTTGTCATGTGGAATATGTTAAATCTAGTCAAATGCATGAACCTAGTCAAAATTTGTCAGCTATCTTATAATAATCATCAGAGATGGGAAGGCATTTCATAGGCAACTGACTCTAAAATAGAAGTGGGACTCTCCTAACTTGGATGGAATTACCCCACGGAGCTGCCATTTCTCTCTGCTAACAACACAGGCAGTCTGTGATGAGTTCAGACTATAGACCTGATGTCAAACTTAGAATATAAATAATGGTAGGCGAAATAAATTTCTCCCATGGTTTGCAAGTACTGATTGAGTACTTCTGTAAAACAACATAATGATAAAATAGGCAAAAGAAATGTTTCTCCTTGTTGGGATTAAATTACGTGAGAAGCAATACAGAGCTAAGTGCCAGTCAGCAGAATCCTCCGGCCTTCTACTGTCTTGATGCCTGCAAAGAATTTAGTTTGATGTTGACAAGCAGTCCTCCCAGATGGTAAGATTTAGTGATAACAAAACATTCATACGGATAACATAAATAGAAGATGAAAGATAACAAAGTCAGACTCAGAATCACAGCCTTCACATCCAGATTTGATAAACAGCTCCCACAGATTATCTCTGCATGCTGAAGTCCTGTCTCTCCTGGTGGCATGCACTAGATTATCCAAATACCCACCCCTTCATTTCTCAAACAATGTAATAATTACAGGATATTATTTCCACTATTCAGAGTCATGAGAGGCTGAAAGACAATCTAGTTTTGTATTCAAGTGAGATGAAAGACATTCCTAAAGAAGGTTATAACAGCTGATTTTTTTTCCTACCTAATAGGCACTTTGCCTACTAAATTCAATATGCATGCACCACTATTTCACTTTATTTAATTTTTTGTTTGTGTACACCTATAAATAAATACATACACACAGAGAAACCCTCAGTTAATAACCTTCAAGAAGAGAAGGAGAAAATCTGGGGGAGGGAAACCGTTATCTAATTTAGAGTTTTATTCAATATCTGAAACATTTTACATTTTTATAAGGATTAATGTGGACATTATTAAGAAATTGAAATATTGAATATTGAAGTCAATGAAAGAATGAAAGAAAATTAAAATACATAGATGAAAGAAAAATGACATGTTTCAAAATTAAATTTAAAAAAAAATTAAAAGTAATTGACACAAAGACCTATAGTACTGAAAACTTATTTTAGGCATAAATCTTTGCAGGATCGAGTTCTCCTACAAACTGCATAAAACAGCAGATTTCTAGGCAACATTTTCCAAAACTTGGGGTTTTAAAAGCCTGGCTAGATTAAATGGACAGGCAGAAAAATAAGATACAGAAGTGAAGGGAATGAAGTGAGAGAATTTATCAGGCAGAGTTGAATGATTAAATTCTACTACAAAGAGAAGCATTGCATGACGATATGGTTTTGTTCGTCAAACTACATTAAGGAAAAGCCATTTCTGTCACTTGCTAGAATTGAATTTTCTTTTCAACACCAGGTTTCAGCTTTCTTGTTATGACTTCCTCTGACATCTTATTAAGACTTGATAAATAAAGGAGTTTCACATTAGGAAAGCTGCACCTGTTACGGGCTGTGCTCTTACATGTTATCATCACAGAGTCACAGAAATGTGGACTGGAAGAAACATCGCAAGTTCACGTCGTTCAACTTCCCACTCAAAGCCAGGCTACTGTCAACACCAGAGCATGTCAACAGTGTCTTTTTCCAGGTGAGTTTTGAAAACCTCCACAGCCACTCCAGGAAACTTTCCTCAGTGCAGCATTACCAACAAAATGAATTTTTTCCTAATGTTCAGTCCAGGCCTCCTAAGGTGCAGATTCTCCCCGCCCTCACCACACACACCCGTCCTACCCCCACCTTGTTTTAGTTCCTGCAGCTACACTGAGAGCTTGGCTTCGCCACCTCTGTGACTCCTCCACAAGTAATTTTAGCCATCTATTAGAGTGTCTTCGCTGGACTAATCAAGCCCCAACTCCACAACTTCAATCCAGACTAAAAATCTCTGCGGCATCTCTACTGGACCCCTTCATCTTCTCAATACCCTTTCTAAACCAGGACACCAAAAACCAAAGTCTCATTCCTCATCCAGTCCCACCAGGGCTGAGTAAAAGAGCATAATTTTCTCTTAATGAGGCCCCACACTTGTGTGTTGCCTGAACTGGAAGCAGAGCATGTCGTCAACCCATATTCAAGTTGATGTTTGCTGATTCCACCATGTTTAGGACTTTGCACTCCCATGTGGGGTTTCTGTGTTGGGTTTGTGCACCAGTCTTCACATTTCCTAAGGTTGTCCTAAATCCATTTGATATATCAAACCCTCTTCCTCTTGATCTTCTGATAAACAAAGCACATTTAATGTTGACATTTTTCAAAGTAAAATAGATTCTTGATCCCTTTCTGTTTCTTGAAGTATTTTTTGTTCTGTTTTTGTTTTGGTACCAATAACACACTAAGGATAAAACAGAGACAACTGCAGGCTCACCTTCAACTCTCTTAAAAAAATTCCATGGTCCTCTGACCTACAGTGCTACCCTCAAAAGTCATGTTCAACTACACCTATGTTCAAGACCCTGTTTCACTCCTCTTCAAAAAACAATTTCCATTCTGACAATGTGATTTAGATTTTTTTCCTGTCAAACCTAAATTAGCTCAAGCACAGGCTGGTGCTATTACATCTAAAGAGTCTGAGAAACTCCCTTGGTGCTGTCTGGTAATACCTTCATTCTCATGCAGTGCAGCATGATCAGTGAGCTTGGAAAACATCAGGAATCCCTGCCCTAGAAATAAAATCCTATTCAAACAACCGGAAAACTACTATGGCTTCAGGATACCATAATAGGTCAAAATTGTAAATAATATTTATTCAAAAAACAAACACAGAAAATCTCTAACTTTATACATTGTTTGTGATTCTACACCAACCAGTTGCTCACCCAGACTAATTTCACTCCACAAAGTGCCATAAATTTCTGAGGAAAAAATGTTCAATAAAAAATACTACATTAAAAAAGTAAAACTGAAGTGCTACCTCTTCTCATAAGAGAGTCTAAAGGATACATCCTCAAGAGCAAAAGACACTTCTGATGTTTTCATAAATGTCAAAATGGAATTACCGGGGCAACTTTCAATCTGCTGGTGCTGGCACACTACTATCGTGTTGTTCTGTCAAACTTTGGCTGCAGCTGATGAAGCAATCTGGATTCCTTCCAGAGTTCTTCTATCCAGGAAAATGCCTAGCCACTACCACTGAACAGCCAATTTTTAAGTCACATCCCTATAATTATTGGTGGGATGGGATGGGTATTGAATTGTATATTTTATAGAATCCACATAGATTGTTAAAAAAAAAAAAAAAAGAAATTCCTGGAGGATGAAGTTGGACTCAAGTTAATACTACTGTGTCAGAGTATATCTAACTTCAGAAAGTTGTCTGATGGATCTGAGGTGAAAGGGTCACTGCACAGCAGTTATCCTAAAGTGCAGAGGGTGGCTCAGAACTGTTCCCGCAGGAAGAGTTAAAAACAAAGTCCCTGAAATTCTGGAAATACAGTCTCCATCCACAGGAGTAGATGTGTACCTCGGACAGGCACAGCTAGAAAAACCACCAAACTGTCTTGTCTTGAGTTGAACAGAAGTTCCTATTGGGGCAGCTAAAGAAAGTCCTGCAATACCTGATGTGCAGGGAGCCACTTCACCCGCACTCCACACACTGACATGGAACCATCTCTTCCCTGATCCCGACTCTTGATCCTTGTGCAGCATCACATCCTGCCCTGCACCACACACGGACCCAGGATCCTATAGCACGAATAGGCTGCCATGCTCCTTAGTTTGCACAGTCCACAAAAGTCAGCACAAAAGGAATTTTTCCACGTTTATTTGAATGGAAATGTTCACAACTTGGGCAGAAGCAACCCTTGGAAAGTGCACGCACAGAAATCTAATCAGTGGTACAGTACCACAGCAACTGTATTTAAAAGGGTTATCTGAGATTCAAGCTAAAAGCTCTGAGGGAATTTAAAGGGAGTATGTTTTTAAGTACTCCCTGTTTTAAAAGAGGCTAATGGCAGCCCTGTTTCTGCAAAATGTCACATTTAAACCTAAAACCAAAATATAATCTCATTTTGTGAAGAGTGAATGAGGTTTTTTTGTGTCAGCTCACTAAAAAAATGAACCCTGAATTTATATTAATAAAAAACCCAGACATATATACAGGGATATACATCTGCTTTATACAGTTGATCTGGCAAGCACAAACCTAACACCCTGGAAAACGCTATATTGCTCAAATTAGCAGTGTTTACATTTCAATCATCCAGGCACCTAATAAAAATCATAAGTACTGATTAGAGAAACTAGAAAGTAATCATTTTTGACAGGTATTTCATAAGAGCTAAAGAAATAAATTATTTCAGAACTGACTGGTTATTTTTCCCTCCATTTTAAAAGTAACTCAGTTTTCCTAAGACATGGATTAGAAATAAGATTACTCAAAATCTACCAAGTAAATATTAGTAGTGCAAAACTGAAATATCAACTGAAAAAAACCGTTGTTTATGTCTTGAAAAGACTGATTTTTAACCACAACTGTTCTTTCATGTATAGCATCTAGTGAGGATTTCTTAGTACACAGAAATTGCAGACCCAAAGAAAAGCAGAAGTTTTGTATTCTGAAGTTTGTAAACAGGAAAAATATCCTATTTTCTTTCCTGCAATGAAGATATACTTCCCCTTTCCTAAATAAATAAATTTACATGGTGCTATTTGAATGACTGTAGAACCTCATATGATGGGCATGGCATCACACAGCATTCATGCCCATGTGTAAGTGTACATAAACATGAAAAATATGCTACTAAAAAGGGTAAGATTATTTTCAAAATTCTCTAAATCCTTTTCTGTTTACATATACAGTCGAGCTGTACAATCTACCTGTTAACCCACTGCTTGGTCTCCAGCCTAATAAAAATGATAATAAAATTTTTATAAGGTTACAAAAGCTGAATTTTTAAAATTTATGCAATATTGAGTTCATTTTAGAAATCAAATACTTGGTTAGAAAAGGCAAAACATGCCCTGAATTTTGCATAAAGATCATGCCATTCAACATAATGTATGTAAAACCCATTGTGAGATGACAAGAAAAGGGCAAAGCATTTTCTTAAACATGAAGAGAGTAATTTCCCAAAGTTTATTGTTATAAATGTAGAGCATGCTATAAAGCTGTTGGAGCTGCAGAATAAAAATTTTGTATTTGCAATAGCACTTTTCTTGATTACTGTGGATTAGCATATTTATGAGGTTACTCAGCCTCAGGTTTAAACCCACAAATCAAAGGTTTATAAAAAAATGGATTACACACAAGTCTATGGCCTATGATATCCCAAAGGTATCTGTCTCTCAGAAGATTTATGTACATAATACCACTTCGTAGAAATTACAATTTCTGATCTTTTGCGTGGTGCTTGGTGATTCCCCTCTCTAGTGTGCAAAACAACCAAAAAGCAGCATTTTTAGCCAGCAGAGAAATTCATTGATGTATTTTTCTCATTCCCCTCCTCACCTTTTGGTAAGCCCATGAAAGACAGAGGCTCTAATTCCTTGATGTACACAGCACTGCCACAATGAGAGCAGGAGTCATTGTGAGCATATTTGATGCAATTTAAGTACTGAAAAGAGGAAGGAATCTGCATTCCAGCTGCCATTCATGATACAAACACTCGAGTTTTGATCATCCTATAAACAGCACTGTCACAGAATACATTTAAAATGAGAAAAATAGTCTCTTTTTTTTTTCATCCAGAGGTGAGTGCTGAATACATGTACTATTAATGGTAAATAAATATCTACTATCAACTTCCTCTTGGCTTCAGAAATACCAGGATTTCAGAGCAGAATGCTAAGACAAGAAATGGAAATGCTTTCTCCTGCCTCTCATGGAAGATCCTAACTAGCCAAAAGTCAGACAGGCTTTTCAAAGACTGTGTGTACTCAAGGGAAACTTTTTTATCATCATTGTGAAATGATGACAAAGGAAGATACAGAAATCTCATTAAACTGTACAGAGAAAATGTTCATCAGCTTTATTATTATTTCAATCTTTTACTGAAGACCCACATCTCATAATAAAAGAAACCAAGGTATCCAAAGAAGGGCATGGGAGTCATTTACATGGGTGAGTGTGAGAGTGAAGATAAGAGGACACATAGTAACCTATTTAATATAGAAGATCCAACATAAAATATATATAAAGAAAAATGCAAACTGATTAAGCTCTCTGTATTGTACATTTATTGCACTGAAGGGAAAGTGTGGAGGCTCCTATGTAAGGGATGATGTCCAGTTATCTATACAAGGGACAAGGCTATTCTAACAGATTTTCTGCTGAAATAACATCAAATCCCAAGAATGTGAAAATATTAATTGCTTCAAATAAAGTGGAAGTGCTTGACTAACTGAAAAAACCACCCAGCATACCAAGAAAGTATATAACATATCAAGAAGAAAAGGAGTTTTATGTTCTTCCTTGAAAAGGTAATCAAAATCTAGAAAGTGACAACCGAGACGTTTACAAAATAAAATTAAATTATGAGGATTAACAGAAAACATTGTGATTCAATTTTGTTATGTTAATTTTACTCTCATTTAATTTTTATCCCCCATTTGAAACTCCTATTATTTTGCAAACTCTAATAAATTCGAAAAAAAGCACAGATAACTGTCAGCTCTAGACTTTACTCAACCTCGCAATGCATTCTGTAGAGTCAGGGTGATATATCACTGATATATCATACCATTGACTGATTCAGACCAGCCACGCTGGCTTTTTGGGAATGACACCAGGAACTGCACTGATAGAAGTGGCAACAGGAACAACAATGATTGTAACAAAAGGTTTATAAATGAAATACAGAAATGACAGTGCAATATACAAAATGCATCACCTCAAACTGGGATCCAGGGGGCTGCCTGCAAAACTCAATGGACATGGACAAAGGGCAAGGAACTTCAGTCAGGTTTATGTTAATTCATAAAGGCCTTAGTTGTTCAGAGGAAAACAAATATTCAAACTTGTCAGCAATAGGAGTACTTTTTATTTGCACTTTTTAAAACTGTATTTCCCAGTATATTTTCCAGAAGCTCTAATTGCTTAATTAGGCATGTGCAAATGAATGGTAACCATTTGTCAGTTGAACAGCTTTAACAAAAACAAAATCCAAAGAAAAACGCCACTTTTGCAGCTAGAGCACTTCATGCTTTCAGAGAGCACAAGAAAACACTTTTCAAGAGCCCTACATAATTATAGTGCTGAATGCCTGAACTCTGTTGAGACACAGGTTGTGCCTTTCTCACATTGAATACTTCATACCAACTTAAGGCAGAACTATTAAGATCTGCTTTTGGGGGTACTTATTTCGCTGTATAGATTCTTTTCATTGGAGCAGGAACAGAAAGGGTGTCTGCAGATCTCAAAACAGCAAATGACATCTTCCGACAAAACAAATATATGAATCAGGGCAAAGATCCTGCATGAAAAAAAACTATTCAGAAAAGTAACAAATGCAGTTTGTGTTACACAGATGTTGACTTTACAATTCTAAAACACCTCATTTGCTGTACGGAATCTATGTGGCACAAAAATTTGGCAAGGACTAAGAAAGCTATTTGGAAGAGTAAGCCAAACAAAGACTGAGGACCTTCTAGCCTTCCTCTATGCCTCACTAAAATGATTTCTACTTTTATCTAGGGAAATGCTTCTAAAATTGCAATATGGTAAATTCCAGGAAATCCTCTAACAAAACTTTCTTTCCTAAATATCAAAGCTACAGCTCTGTGTGTCCTGCATGAACCGCTGTGGGTTCAAAGATCAATTTAAAAACTAAGTGCCTACAAGATTTTTAATGAGAGAACAAGAGACGACCTTAAATACACCATCTGAAGGAAAGACACCTACACAAGTGCTCATGTTATCAGACATCACAGAAGCAAATGGAAGAAAATACTTATAAAAGCATCAATTATTCACATTAATTTCAGAAAAAATGTCAGGACTAAGCATGGGGTTTTCTGCAGAAACCTGGGAAATTTGAGGTTGCTGTTTGCTCCCGTAGCTACTGATTTCTGGTCACTGACATAGCAACTAGGTTTTTGAAAATTGGCTGAGCTGGCCCCAAAAAACATAAAACACTTGTGAAGAGCCTTTATAAGGAAAAACTACTCTTCTAAAATGTGAAAGGGGAAAAAGGTTTTGCTTTAAAAAAAAAAAATTGAAGTGAAAACTTGGTTTAACCCTGAAATAGTTCTCTGGAAAGTTGTAGAAATTTTAAAAAAAAAAAAAATTCTCCAAAAATTTTCCCACAAAATCATCATGTTTGAAAAACTCCAATTATTGCACTCTGTAAGCCAAACAGGATACAGAGGAACAAATAATATCACCCCCAAAGAGACAAATACCTTAACACACAGTTCAGACTATCTGGCTTCAAGCACAGGAAGGTGTTGAAAAAGTGAAGTTAAGAAATTAAAATCCTACTGTTTACTCCCTACAGGGTGAACTTTCTCATGTATGCATTTTAAAGGTATCTAATTTGCCAAGTCATCTGTAAGAAATATCTTCAGAGTATTCCAGAAAAGATTTTCAGTATGTTTTCTGGGTCAAAAATCCAGCAGAAAGGAATCTTCAGCTAAATGCATTGACTCCAGTCAAAAAGAAGGTTGGGTTTATTTCTTCATTGATTACAGAAATTACAGGTCATTCCATTTCAGATGACAACCTTTGCCCAAAGGAGAACACACTCCTGGTTTGCACTGAGATTAGAACATACTTATAAAAAACAGAGATTTTGTACATCTACTGTTTCTAAGAACACTTAATTGGTTTCTAGCTGCAAGTGAGGGTTTTTTTGCAATTATTTTATGCATCTTTAGAGGTCTGAATGCTGATTTTCATTGTTTACTAAAATCTCAACTTACCCTGTTGGGAAAAAGTACAACAAAACTAAGTGACTATATTTGAAGATTACAAGGAATTTTAACAACTGAAATGTTCTATACTGCAAAATTCTTTCAGTACAAATACATCATCAGTAATCATTTTTTGAAAAAAAAAAAGATGAGTTAAACATGTTTTAGATACAAATTTCATTTTTACACTTGAACCTAATTCAAATCAAATTGAAATATAGGAAATTCCATTTAAAAGAGATTTGTTTTACCATAGGGATGACTGAAGACTGGAACAGGCTGCTCAGACAGGTTGGGTATTGATTCTCTGTCCTTGGAGATATTAAAAACCTGACTCAGCAAAGCCCTGACAACTTGCTTTAGCTGACCCTGCTCTGACGGGTCAGACCATCTCCAGATGGTCCTTTCCAACTCCCATCATTTCGTGATTCTGTGAATGAACAGGATTATTTGCCTTCTCCCAGGTTGTTAATATGGGTTATCAGGCCCTTGTGACAGTACCAAGAGACAAGAGGGAAGAAGATTTCTGAGATATTTAATTTTCTCGCCATTCTTCCAAAACTGACAAGTGCAGAGACATACACATTAAAAATGTCTACTTGAAGCAACAAATACTATCCAATTCAAGCAAAACTTAATCTTTACCATGTACTTTACCAAAGATAACTATGGTTTTTATTAAATTTGAAGCATAAAATACAGGACATCTTGTGAAGGCCTGTTTATATCATTAGAGAAAAAAGAACAAAAAAAAAAGTACCAACTGGTATTCTGATAGAAACTGATGAGATCCAAAGTTTGCTATATCAAAAGTCCTTGAAAGACATGCCCTGATTCTGGTAATGATGACAAGTACTTAACACAACCATGTAATCTAATATTTATATTTACTGCCACGTGCTATTGCAGAAGCACCAGTCTAATGTTTATAGTTTGTAAAGGGCACTTCTCTGCCTTTTCATAAGTGGTCTGAAGAATTGCACTGTGAAGTGATATCTATTCAATGACTCAATCTTCATCCAATTCCATTCATTTAATTTTAATTCACCTAGAGAGTTATCATGATGGATGCTTTACCAACACCTGCAGAACACTGAAGAGTCATGTGGTAACTCAGACACAAGATGCATTTGCTAGTATTAAAAATAAAATCTTATATGGGCATAAAAACAAGGTGATTTCCCGACCTCAACCACTGTATGATCTTTAGATTATATAATAATAAGCCACAGTCATTAAAACTTAAAAATTTCTTGAGGAAAAAAACTATATTTATTAATTCTTAATTGATGCATTTCCAATCCTAGTCATAAAAAGATAAAAACATAATTCTTGATATCCTTCCAAAATTAACCAACTCAAATGAGGGATTTTAAGTGTTCTCAAATTGAAGATGTATTACCAAAAAATCTTTGTATATGTTTACAGTCAAAACTACATAAAATACAAACTGCAGCTTTGTTGTAGTATTTATGTTCTTATCTTGCCGATTTTTGCATACTTATTAACTTGTTCTTTATCATGAAAAAAAATCTTAATGTCAAGGACAAACACATCTCAATATTCAATCAAATCTCTACCATAAATATTTCTGGTGCCTTTTTCCTATTTAATTAAGAATTCCATCTTATTTCCCTTATCTACTAAAATTCTCTCTGAAGATTTTAGTGACTCTTAAAGGTCTCCAAATATTTGTTGTGCTATAATTTAAAATCCTGGCAGAAATCAAAGATATCAGTACTCAAATGCAATTTCAGGTCAACTCCTTCTTTATTGAATGTTGCTAGGTTTTGATCTCTTTCCTAGGCAAAGTCATTATACCAATATTCCATCTGACATACCTGCTAAAGAAAGTAGGTTTGGAATGTAAGCATTCTGATTAAAGTGAAAGGCAAGCTACAGCTCTCAAATCAAAAGAAAATCTTAATAATTTTCCATAATTCCTTCAACACAATTTAGCATAAATATATTTATTTTAAATGCAGGCTGCCTGACAAATATCAAGATCAAATATCTAAGTAGCAATCCATCTATTCTTTGAGCTAGGTAACTTTGAACAGGCAAGAAGATGATCTTAAATTTTATTCAAAGGAATTGTAATAAAATTGCACAACACACTCCTTAAAAAAAAAAACAAAAAAACCCTAATGTGTTATCTGAAGTCATAAGTGCTATTTCCAATTTCATATTTTCACCTTACTAACCTGAGCGTCTTTGCTGCATTTTGTTATACTGGGAATTTGTAAAACCTGATACTCAAGAGCAGATTGTGACCAATTGACAACGACTGACCAAAGGACACAAAATGGCTGACGCACACCCCACACCGTGAGGAGGCAAAATGGCGACTGCATCTACTGAGGGACAACTCGGGCTTATATAGGGCTCTGAGGGAAGGTTCTGGAACTGGGCAGTGATTGGGTGAGACTGGGGCTATATGCTAATCAGGGGCCCAGTGAGCCAATCGGGGAACTGCAGCCAAAGGCGGGAACTGAGGGCCAATAGAAAACCAGGGTTAGGGCCAGAGGCGGGAAAGCACCGTGAGGGGAAGAAGACAACATGGAGGACTGAGGGGGAGAACCACGAGGGAACAATCTGTGAGGGGAAAATCGTGGTGGGCAAACACCAACTTTTCAAATATGAACTGTACAATAAAATGCAGTGAACCCAGACTAAACCTCCACTGTAAAAGACTCTGATCTCATCGGGACTCCGGGCGCTGGTTGTTCCACTTTGCCGTCATCTTCATAGATCCATTTTCGGCAGTGTTGCTCCCAGTCGCCATACACTATGTGTTCCCCCACAACCAACTGCTGCTAAACTGTGTTTTATAGGACCCACCAAACTGCCATTAGGTGTCTGAGTGGAGCGAACTCGTCCACTCATACCGTGCTTTGGGGAGTAGAGAGAACAAGCTCTGAATCACCAGATGTGAGACGGAAAACAACCCCAAACAAACAGCTGAGGGAGTGATGGCAACTTGATGAGAGTGAAATGGTATGGCAGCTTCAGAAGGTGAGAACTAGGGGACATGACTCTATATTTAGAAAGGACCAGCTATGATGCTAAAAGGACTTATCAAAATTTTTCTAGAATGCTAAAGGGAGTCAGGGTTTCAGGTTCTATGGCACAAGCATCTGTTTGTCCACTGAGCTAAGAGTACTTGTAGCTCATCCACAGACAAAACTGACCTACTAAAGAATAAAAAATCTCTCAGAAACCTTTATTATTGTGGATTGGACTGTTATAAAAAAGCCGATTGTCAAAGAGAGTAGGCCTTCCACATTTTAATTGCAATTGGAGGTGTGCTGTGAGAAGTAAGGCCTGAGTTCAGAGCCGAGGTTGCTGTCTGTAAGCAGACCAGCAATGACAAACTGAGGCTAGAGTTAAAAATCTGAGTTTCAGAACACCCAGAAATTAACTTTTTGAGCCTGCGCTTTGTATAACATCCAAAGCACCAGCAGCTCTCTCAGACTGGAAGAATGAGAAGCTGCATCAATTTGTCCAAGAGCAGAGCTTTCACCCATCTGTTTGGGAGTAAAAGTCACACTCCATGGGTCAAGAAACACCTTATACCTGAGTACCTATTTCAGATGCAAAATTGCTGGGCTTATATATATTTTTCTAATAAGTGTCTAAAGGAGAAGCTCCCTGTTTTATAAAGAATAAAGGTAATAGCTACATAAATGTTACAATATTTAACTTGTTGGAAGAAAAATTACACCTTTATTTTTTGAAGTCTGTTCCAATGCTTCACTTATGTCATATAACAGAGCTTGGTTTAAAATATAAGTATCCATAAAAAGGTGATATGATAATATCTTGTGCTAATGGTGCCATTATCAAGCTATAAAATGATGCCATTATTTTGCCCAACTGTGTGGCTTCATGCCCAAGGCCGTTGTTCCAGCTGGGAAGAACAACTCACAGTAATACAGCATATTATGAAATTTCCCTAAATATGTAAGAGGTTTCATAAATGGAGTGCATTTATGCAAGCCACACTATTAGCTAATAAAACAGTCTCCTGATTTATATCTGAAAGTAGGAAATGATGTCAAAACACTTCTAAGATTCAAAAAATGAAATATACAGTTTAAAAGCTAACTTTAAAAAAAAAAAAAAAAGGTTGATATGGACCTCATTCTCCAAAACATGTTATAAAAATTATTTCCCACACATTCTGGAAGTGAGACAACTGTCAGAACTTAGGGTGACAAACCATAAACAGGTCAGTGGTCAAAAACTAAAAATTCCTTAAAGCTCTCAAGACAGCGTTCAATACATATAAAATCAGTGTTTCTAAATACAGCTAAATATGACATCTGCAGTATTTTTCCTACATCTTGAATCTCGTCTGTTTCATACACTGAAACAATAACACGCCTCTTACTCTGACAATTCTTGAGAGTCACTGAGTCCCAACTTTGTCTCTCAAGTACAAAAAAAAAAAGGTGAACGGAGGCATCTTTACACATTCATTATTAACATCTGGCCTGTTACTAGTTTTGTACTCCAAGCATGATCATTCCTCTTCACACTCACAAATTGAAACTGCAAAGGGAAGAATAAATCTTGGCATCATTCTCACATAAGAAGCAAATCTAAATTATGACATCAGTTGCAGATTGACTCAATAGTAAATTACCAAATCAAATTTACTCAGGACCTTGTAATTTAGTTTCAATCTAATTTAATTCAATTTTAGCTGTGATATATAAATGCTGATTAGTAGAGTATTGCATGAGAATATAAAGCATTTCAGATTCTCAAGTTACTACTATTTTAGTTACAGTAAATTTTTTTTTTTTTTTTTTTTTTGTTTGGGATTTTTTTTTCACAATGGTATAACTGAACAGTATTAGAAAGCATATAAACAAATGTTAATAGAATTTAACTGGAATCCATTCCAATTCACTGTACCTCATAATTTTCTAGAATGCAGAAATAAACTTCTCCCTTTGCAAACAAACCAAGCTAGCTACAACTGCACTCTGCAATTTATACAACAGGCCACACTGACATGGGCTTCAGCGAAAGATGCAGCTACAACCACTGCTCTTCGCAAATGCCATATACTTATGCTTGAAACTTATGTTTCTTTATCGTGTTATCATCACTCAGTGACCTTACAGAGTGCTGTGATCTTTTTGCTTTCAAGGTCCTCCAATACTACCGAGTGGCAGCGCAATGAAAGGACACCGTAAAGAACAGTGCGGACAAATGACAAAATGCCAGGTGTGTTTTCCACACAATGTTGTACCTATTGGTCTTCAAGAGAGGTAAACATCACTAAAAACTAAGCTATGACAAGCCGTATCTAACACATTTTCACAAATAAAAGAATGCTAAAAATCAGGATAAGGTGATTGGTAACTGTCATTTGCTAATTACATGGCTATAGTTATGATACAGCTTTAAAGGACAATTAAACTAATTAATCTGGCTATTCACTTGGAATTTTATTTTGCAGTATTCACTAAAAAAATTAAAAACTGACATGATAATACTCAATATACATTATAAATAGTTTGCCCCTGGGACATGTACTGGTGCATGGGGGTTTTGTTCTCCCCAGGTGCAGGACTTTGCACTTCTTCCCTTTGTTGAACTTTATGAGGTTCCACAAGAACAACCCAAATGGACAGATTCAGTTTAACCTCAGGACAAATGGAACTGTAACTATATACTGCTCTGACACTGAAGTAATTCTGACTCATATATGGAAATGAATATGGAAATGTATAGAAAATAATTATGTCAAGGAACATATATTTATAGTCCTTATAGATATATATATAAATGAAAAGTAAATGGCATCAGTAAAATGTAGCCACCAGGCCATATTCAGATTTAGATATCTCCCATTCAGTTTATCTCTTCTCAATTTATTATCTTCCTATGCCTATCACCAATTTCCTGACTATTTCATTTCTGGTACAATAGAATAGGCAAGGGGAAGGTATTAAATAGAATAGAGTTAATATTGTTGAACAAGTTTATTTGAATACTGATGCAGTCCTTGTGAAAAATTAGTTCAGGGTTATACTTAAATCTGTTCTGTAACTAAATGAAATCTGTTTCTGGTGAAAGAAAGATTAGCACATTCCTATTGCAGAAAACTGATGCTGCTTTGCAGCAAATTGTTACAGTTGTGTGATGAGGAAAAATAGCTTTAAATCCAAAACTGACTTTTAATGTCATACAAATCTAACTTTTCTGGCGGACATTTCTTACATAAGGTCAATAAAAAATCATCTTCTGAAATTACCTCAGAACACCCTATGAGCTTCATAAATCCATACAGTTTAGCTTTCCTTAACTGAACAAACACTAACAAACACTACCTTTTGTCCTGAGAGAATAAAAGGAACAGTAATTCCTTCTACCCTTTTTTCTATTAAGTACGCTCAATCCTTTATAAAAGATAATATATTTTCTTTAGCATACAAAGCAAAAATAAGGAGTTCATATGCAAAGCAATTTGTGAGCAATGAACAAGCAATATTCAGGCTATTCATCATGGCCCCCAACCACAGGAAGAATTTGTTTTCATTGAGACATGAATACTGAGTTAACAATAGGGTTTTGAAAATAAGGTGCCTCAGAAACATGAAAACATTACCCTAAACTTACAGAAGGTCTCTGACTAATTCTGAAGCTAAATTTTCTACAAAAACTGAGCTTAATGCATACAGTAATGTTTTTGGAAGCTGCTTTAGAAGCTTTGCGCTACAGATTTCTCAAATGAAAGTATTTCTACACAGACTTAAAGAGTGTGATTAAAATTGGTCTTCAGAAGTTAAGAGGGAGACCTGGAAGACCCAAGGTTCCAATGACACCAGCAGAAGCCAAAAGGGCAGCTGCTGTTGCACAGCTACTCTCAATGACATTTCCCACCACCATGAAGAGGGACAGTGCTGATGGGATGGTGAGAGGCATTTTTGATTCCTAACACAGAAGATAGATGAGAAGGAGGAAGTCATTTCCTTTTCTTGTCTGTTTACACAGTTTTGACTCAGGGCAGGCAGAACATCACAATTATACTTATCGATAGAATATTACTAACAATGCTCAGGTTTAAACCTCTTTGCTTGTGTGAAAGGGGAACTTTTTAAAGAAGATGGATAGAAGGTGAGACTATGGAATGGGAAGAGAAAAAGGCTTATTTGACAGCAGGAAAACAATAAATACAGATGATACATGAGAAAATAGATTCAGACCACAGACACTGAGAAACAGAAACAAACCCCTACCCTTTAGAGTGCACACAAACACTACTTTCTTTCTTCATAACTTCAGATTAGAAAAAGGAGCTATGTAACTACACACAGTGCAGTGATGCTCAAACCAGAGCAATTACCAGTATTCTGTTTGTAGAGATAAGGGATGACTCAGAAGAAAACAAAATAATCAAAAATAATATTTTTTACACTAAACATCTACAACTGCTGCCCAAAAGATTAAAGAGGCCTTCGTTTTGGAAGGCAAGATGACTGATGAAGACAGAAAATTCTTTTGTTCTTTCCATTTCTGAATAATGGCATGTTTCACTGAGGGAAAGAATGTGTACAGAAATATGGGACCGTACTATTACAGAAACCTAGAATTAGAACATGGAATTTTAATTGCTTAAACTTGGCTTTGAAAATTTCCTTGATGACTGTGAGGTACCAATAGATCATTTTGACTACTCTGCAAGATGGAACCCAATGGTACAAATGTTTTACATTTGGAATATCTGAAACTGAAACAAAAATAAAATTAATTCCATAATTAAGACTTAAAATCCTAATATAATTTTTTTTAATGTACCGCCCACATGAAATAATATTACCTACAGTCTTAATCTCAAAGAATTTTGCCTCATAGCTGCACTTTAACTAACCTCAAAACTGAATTTCACCAGTACATACGTTTTATAGTTAAAATCAAGTTGATTTGTAACATATTTCTATTTAAAAATTGCAATCAATAAAATCATAATACCTTTTATCAACCTTCATAATAATTTTTTTTATATATATTTCCGTGCCTTCCCTTCCATTAGTTTCTTCAGCACAACAGCAATCTCAGCATATAGCCTGAAGGAGTCTCCACTCCAACTCTCCTCTTGAAACATCTCAGCTCTAACCTTGGAGAGTTTTTGTTTCTCTTTTGAGTTCTAGTATGCAGTTCAGAAACTCCTCATTCTTATCTTCTCAGAGCACAGTAATAGCAAAGATTTTCAAGGCATGATGAAATAGTTTAACTCAGCTTCTGTATATCCTGATGGACACAGTTATCTTTGGTCAGGAGTAAATCAAATATTATCTCTTGCAGCAGTGGGATATTTGGTAGGTAACTCCCCAAAATGCCTGGTGCCTTATAAAAGCGCAAGGATAGTACAACTGTTTTCCTCAGATTAAATATCCAATTTAAAATTTGCTGAAAACATGTTTCTTTCATGCAGAGACTGATTAAAGTGTACTTACAGTCATCATAATTGGGGGGAAAAAACCCCACCACCACATCTAAGAATACCAGAAGAAACAGAAAAGGAAGTAAAGCTATTTCTTACTTCTCAGCACCATAACAAAGCTTCTCGTCTTTGAAGAAAGACTACTTTCTGTCCATTACTAAATTATGTTTTCATTCTGATTTCATGCTTGTACATTATTTTAACTAATAACTGAAAAAATTAACTTTATAATTGAGATTGAAGTAGATAAAAAACCACAGAGGTAGGTTTGTATGTAAATTTTTTAGTATGCCACTAAATCCCCCAATATACCCAGCCATTGATTCAGCTGCAGAGGACACGCAAACCCACAGAGCTCTCCAAAACTAATATAATGACTCTATGAAGCAAATTAGGGTAAAGCAACCCCTTGAATTTTCTCTGGACCTTTATAATACCTGCAAAGAACTTGCTCATAACAGAATATGAAATAAAATCAAAGATAAATAAAGACTGATATCACAAAAGTCATCAACAGTCCCCAGATGTACCAACCTCTACAGAAAATGTGCATCCAAACATCCAGATGACTTAAAAGTGCTACATAGTAATGGTCTGTGGCTTACAGAATTTGAGAAGTAGGAAATGTATTTGTGAAGAAGCAGGCAGGACACAAGTTATTATCAACAAAAGTATTGATTTGGTTAAAAAATATATGACTCCGTTCATACTTTCTTGATTAAATAACAACCGTGGGAATTTCAGTTAATCTGCTTGATACTAAAATGTCATCCATATTGTGTCTGCAGGTCAACTGCCTTTTACAGCAACAGTATTAAAGTTCACCATTTTGTAGTTAAGAAAAAGATTCTCTTTAACAATGTTTTCAGATCAAAGAAATAACTTTGCCATTGAAAGTTCAAAAAACTCAGTTATATTCTACCACATATTTGCATAGTGACAGTTTATTTTATCTACATGATTAAACCAGAAACAGAAAAGACAGTAACCACTGATTAATTTCTAAAATATTTCACAGAACTAAGACTGCAATGACATAATTAGTCAAAACAAATTCAGTAATGTCTTTAACCAGTTCTGATGCTGTTCTTTCATACTCTCTGTTCCTAAAACAAAAGAAAAAACCCCCACCAACTTGCAGAACAGAAGGTAGTAGCAATTTATCAATTCCCTGAGCAGCAGGGCAAAATAGTCAATTCAATTAAAGGGTATGTACCAGACCAATTGTATTATCATTCCTCGTGAAGCAAAGGGCTCAAAGTGTCAACAAACTGGCAGTGAAAGAAGAGTCAATTGGTAAAAGACCAATTTCATTTGTTTTTAAAATGTTCACATGAAACCTATGAAGCTGAAAATGGACCAGTTTAATGCTCCTTTTCTGAAGTTCATTAACTGATTTCTAGTAATCACTCCTTAGTCCTACAAAACTGTTTTTAAAATGTGAATTATTGCTCATTCATAACAACTTCAGGGATGATTGTAAACACCCCTCATCCCCACTACTGTTTTCCCTCTACAGAATGACTAGTAGGGCACCTGCCTGTCCTATTACGAGAAGGATGATTTCACTCATGTAGTAAGATAAAACCAATGGATGCGCTTCACTTTTATTGTTATAAATTGTTCACATCCAAAAGAAAAAAAAAACCCATGGAATACTGAAAAACAATTATATCACTGAAAACATAACAAAAGCACGGCAAGTACAGCAGATGGGACATACCTGTTTACCCCAAGGGAGGATCAAACCTGTGCAGATAGATGGTTATATAATTTCCTTTTTAAAACCTCTGATCTTAGAGATTTTAGAAAATGCCTGTGTCACCTTCCCTTTCAGCCTGTCTAAACTAAATATCTCCTACTGATATTAAGTCCCATTTCTTCTTCTAGCTCTCTTTCTCCATCTCCTCTCCCCCATCATCAATCAGACAACTTTACCTGCACTATCACCTTTTGAATCTTTCCTCCATGAGATTAACAAGTGAACTCATTTCACTATTGTCTCAAGTCATTTTTCCTAAACCTCTTTGCAATTTTTACTATTTTCCAAACTCTCAAGTCAAAACCAAAAAAAGCTTAGTAGAGCAAACAGTCTGCTTTAAAAATTTCATTTAAAACATTGTTCTTCAAGGCAACTAATCCTGTTTTATGTCTTTGTATTCCTTTTCATTTTGCTGTCTTTGTATCCTGAGTTACTGTTTGAACAATATTAACACAAGAAGTGTCAGCTTAGCAATAGAATTTTAAAAGTATAATATTACTTAGTATGATTATTTAAATAACAACTTGCTTTTGCTACATTGTACTTTCAAAAGCCTTTTAAAACCTTATTAGTTTTATATATAATTAGTAACAATTGAATCTTTCCCTCTACAAACCCTAGAAATATTATTGCAGTGATGTAGCATTTACCATTAGGTTACTTCTCACAGAAAAAAACAATTAACCTTAGCACAGATGCCATCATATTGTTAGTAACTTGTCACTACTGTATCTTCCATATTTCTCAGTTTAAATTAAAAATATCAAAATGAAAAAATCCCTTCCTCCACAATTTCCTTGATTTCACCACACTGACTGAGGCTAAACAAAGGTAATGTTGAAACAACATGAAAAGCAGTTCAAAGTATTTTATACACAGTGAATGCAACTCCACTAACTCAGTATTCTGCTAATGGGGACAGCATGTAAGTGGACCTGAAGAGAAGTGATACTTTAACACCATGGTATCCTGCAGTTTGTCACTGTGAATGACAAACCACGTGAAAGCATCTCCCAAATGAAACTCCATTTAAAGATCTTGTAGAGTACTTGTAAAGTCAGGAGTAAAATTCACATTGGTACTGTTACGATAAACCATTATCTCTGCATTGCAATTACACACAGATTTCACTGGTTTCTTTAACAGATTTCATTCTGTTATATAGTAGATCATTTGAATTTGGCACCTCAAACGAAATCAGCTTATTTCATGTTAAATTCTGTGATTTTTTTAATTATTTTTTTTTAAATCAAAAGTCCTTGCCCTTTTCCATCGGAGTGTTACAACAGGTGTAGAATAAGCAGCACTAAAGCAACTCCTCAAACTACACCAGCCAAGCACAAAGAAAAGTACAAATGGAATGTGAGGCATCTTAATGGAGTAAGCGAAACGGTGACAATGACAATGGCACTGTGCAATTTAATCTTCTCGCTGCACAACAATGTTTTGACAGACTAATAACTGGCCACCGCACTGTCATTCTGCTCAAACGTTCAAACTGAAGGTGAAGAACCATTAGGGTGGCCAGGAAGGGAACAGGAAATGAATCTTAAAAGCAAGGAGAAGAGCTTGCTTAGCCATGTAAAAGGCTGACAGGGAATAGGATTGCCATACATAGATACAAAATGGGGGATAAACACCAGGAACAATGAAGAGCTACTGATGTCACAGAAAACGGCTGCACAGTGACAAATATGTCTAAACAGAATTACATTTGTGGAAAAAAAAGAGGACTGGAAACTATTTTAAGTTCAAATCATGAGGGAATCTGTTTTTTAAAACTGATGAATGAGTTTGTGAAAACATTTGCCAGGTAGCACATCCTGTTGAAGGAAAAGATTACTGTCAGCCCTAAGCCTGAATTACAGATATATCAGAAGACCACTTTGTTGTTCCATGTATCTGTAAGACTTGAAGCCCTGCACATAAAATTTATAGCCTTTCACTCTTTGTAAATAACTATTTATATCACCAGCATGTAAAAAGAAGTAAAATTTATTTTAATGAAAAATTTAATAATGGAATCAAATGTTGGATAGCATAATACTTAGCATGCATGAAAATCAAGGAGTGAGAAGTTACTGTTTGCTTCTCTTCCACAAATTATTTTAAACACATAATTTTAGACATTCCTCAGGTTCAAATAACTAATACAAAGGAGAAAGAAAAGAGGGAAAATAAGACCAAGTAAGACAAAGGACTGTCAAACGAATAGGGTGATTATATCCATGTTCAAGATGTTTTCAAGTAGCCTTTATTTATAAAAACTCTAAATAAAATTCAGGGGAAGTGGATGTAACAGATTAGTATCAGTCTTCACAATGAAACAAAGACAAGACCCAAACATATCAGATTAGTGTAATATTCCCAGCTCCTCAGGATGCCTCTTCTAGTTAGAATGGAGAAGTGAATTGATTACACTGCAAATAACACAGCTGCAATTGATTTTTTTTGCTACCATTAGCCTTACCACAGATGAATACAGCTAAAAAAGGTTTTCAAAACAAATCAAGCTCTGTGGTTAATGCTCACAGAATACAAAGGAGGTGTTATTTGTTTTCAAAAACCCAAACAACCCAAGTGTGTTACCATTTTACAAAAAAAAAATAAAAATTTATGTGAATTAAATAGCTTTTTGTTTTTTCTAGTACCTAAAGAGGAGGCAACAGCTAAGGAAAAGACTATTCTTACTGGTACATGACTGTCTTAACCAGAGAAAGGAGTGTTAATATACCTGTTACCTAGGGCAGAACACACACCTTTGGTTATATCCTCCCTGAGGAGCTGACATAAGCGCTTCAGAATGTCACAGAATGTACCAATACAGTGTTTGGGAATGTTCCAATAATACCTCCCCAATGAGAAAGCAGAGCCAAAAAGTTCCTGTTAAATCTCTGAACACAGATTTTTTGAATCCTTTCTCCACTGACATCTCACCTCCTATTCTGCAAAGTCTGACAGTAATAAAAAAAAAAAATAATTAAATCTTCCACCTTTACATTTCAGTGCAAATGCTGGTTTACACTATTTCTCCCCTCTTATCCTTACTGCTGCTGAAGAATCATAGAATCATTTAGGTTGGAAAACACCTCTAAGGTCATGGAGTCAAACTCCATGTTCAACTGTTGATCATGTACTCCATCCTTTAAGTAATCATGCCAGAAAGGGGGTAGGGGACAATCCAGAGGCAATGTTTAAATAACACTTTTTAAAGTAACATTTAAGTAACATTTTGTTCCTTATGAAGGGAGATAAAAATACTTGGCTCAAAAAGCCTAACAACTGGATAAATATCAAAAGAAACTGTCTTGTATTTATATTATACAACTTATTATTTAAAATAATGACCTCAAGTTTTAACTGTTTTCATTATTTTCAAAACCTCGAGGTTGGAGGACTGTCAAGGAGAATGCAGTGAATTGCACTGAATTGTTAGTATGGACCTTAATGTTTTCTGCAAATTCTTTGAACTCACATTTTACCACACAGCAGTAACTACTGAGTGTCTTAAAGAAATGGAAAAGAAGGGATCTCCTTGCTGTCTGTAACTACCTGATGGGGAGGTTTCAGAGGAAATAGAGTCTTCTCAGAGGTGCATGGAAAGAAGATTCGATACAATGGACATAAAATGCAACAGATCCAAGGAAAAGAAATGGCTAGACCAGGATCTGAGTCATCAAGTCGAACTCTGAAGTTGGCCCTGAGCTGAGCATGGAGCTGCACCACAGACCTTCAGAGGTTTGTCTGACATGAACTACTCTCTGTTTCCCCGATCCAGAACTTCTGACACTTGAAATAGAGACAACCAATATAAAAACTTTGTTATCAGTGAAAATTAGTCATTTTGTAAATCTCTTCTATGTACACAGCAGAAAATTTCTCAGACATTACAATTGGGAATAAAGCAAAACTAAAATTACCTTACATGAAAACAATTCAAAGCCTGCACAAAGATGGTATTAGGAGACAAAGGAGTAATGATGATTCTGTACACATACAAACAGCTTTTATTTCACTCATTTGAGAATATCTGACAGCTTGAATGGTTTTTCACTACCTGGTCTGGTAGTTAATATGGCAATTTTAACAAGACTGCAATCTGTAACAATGTCAGTCTTGTATATTTTTCTTGTCACTGTAAAGAATAATAAGAAAAGGAAAAGACAAGAAAGCCAAATGAAGATATGAAACAAAAAGAAAAAAAAGGAAGGAATGAAAGGCACACAATTCATCTTCCCCCAGTTTTGTCTAAGGTATGTTAATCAAGGGCTAAGAATGAAAGATTAGAATAATGAATAAAACTCAAGTAAGATAAATAATAATGTAGGACTAGAATAGAAAAAGCTGTAAAGCATGTTGGTCTAAGAACTAATTTTCTTGCCTTTGAGAATATATATGTTCCAAAGAAGTCCTCTATAACCAGCAGTTCTTACACATTTTCATAGGAGCTCACCACACTCCAGTTCATGTCTACATCTCCTAACCCGAGCCTAACAACATACATAGCAATATGAGTAATAGAATTTATATTGCTTCTAGATATTTTCCTGTTTCTACATGCAAAGAGACTGTTTTAATCCTTCTGGCAAAACCCCCACATTGAGAACCTAGAATAAGAATTGGCACATATTAAACTTTTAACTAATGTAAACTGTAACTGCAAATAGAGATTTGCATTTGTACAAATGTGTTTCTAATGCAACGCACAGCAAGATTCTTGGATCTTATTTTTCTAGTGTTATTTAAAGCTTCTGTCAATAACTAACCAGAAAACAATATCATTATTAATATATTTTTATTTGTCATGCTGAGGTAAGAAAGTGAAAACACTAGTCACTTACCAAGTGTATAGGAGGATAAGGGGAAGGTAAGAGCAGTAAAAACTGCATTTGACAGTATAAACGTGAAATTAGAGAATGAAGAGCATTCTCAAGGATGCTATTCTGGACTTAGTGACACTGAAAAACACCTGGGGTTAAGGTAGAAGATCATTATATTCCCAATGCTGTGATGAAGAAGCTATGGTACTCCAGGATGTAGAGGGGAAAATACTGAATGGAGCAAAAGGGATAGATTAGTGCCACAAGAAGGAAGAGTAGGAAAGATGGAGCTAAGGTTGCTCTGGTTCCTTAGGCAGCACAGTGTGCCCGTGCTGCTGCAAAGCACTCTTTTTCTACCCCCTCAAGTACATCATTAACTCTGTATCCGAAACAGACACAATCACACTCAGAAACGCATACACAGTTCTGGCTTCCACAGCTCCCAAGAGATAATGAAATGTTGGAGGGCTCAGAGGAAAGCTACAAGAATGACAGTACATCTGAAGATAAGCTAAAGGAAAGGTGATGGAGTACATGGTATTTACATCAGCATCACACCCTTTATAGGAGGAAGCTCCTCTTTCTAGAATAAAATTAAAATTAAGGACTAGCCCATGGAAAGCTACAGTTACCATGAATCAAATGTTTTTAAACAGGGGCAACAATTGACAGATCCGCTTAGTAGCCATCAGGTGCACATCCCATTTTTAGAAATATTTAAGTCAAGAGTGTTTCGGGTTTTTTAATATATGGTCTAGTTCAAACAGGAATGAATTTGTGAAAGCCTATGCTTTAGTTTATGTCTCATTTCAGATTATATGACCAAAGCAGCCCCTTCTGGATTTATCATCTATGAGATAAAACACCTAGGTAGCAATGAAATCAAGTGCTTACATGAAAAAGTAATGACAAGTAGCTAATACGCTTAAAGCCAGATTTTAAAAAAAGCAGATGACCTGCAAGCTCTCTACCCTTTTTCTTAATATGCTTACCTGGCTATCTGTGTCTGATAATTGTTTGTACTGTCCCCCTGAAGGGACAGAATGTTTGCCTAATGAAGACCAAGCACTTTATGGGTTTTCTCTTGGTTTCTTCTAGCTTGCTGATAATAAAGAATTAAAGAGATTTTTAAAATTACACCATTACTGCAATTTAAAGATCCTTAAAGCACTATAAAATAAAAACTGACAATCAGAATTTCATAATAAATACAAACAGAACCATGACTCTAACACGGCTTTCAACAGCCTAAAGCAGTGAATGTTCGCACTGTAATCTAACGAAGAGCGCGGCAGCTTCTCGCTATCTGCCCAATGAAGTTTGGAGGTCTGAGCTTATCTTCTTGCTAAACAAAGTGCTTGTGATTCTCCTCACCTTTCCGCTGTTCCTTCTGTATTTCTCAAGAAAGGCATTTGTGGACTTTAACTCCTTAAATCTTCACACTGGCTAGCTAGGCTCAAATCATATATGCATTAGTTAATCCATGAGGAACCACAGAATTGTTTCGGGTTTTTAAATCCTAGAGTCTCACTGACTAATACTTTCATTTTGTTATTTCATCATGGAAATTAATGCCTTGATGGTTGAAAGGTTAATCAAGCTTTTCAAAAAACAGAGATCTATGTGAAATGTCTCATCACATCAAAAATACCTTAAAGAGATCCTAAAGTTTAACATATGGCAACTATTTTCCATTCACACCGATTGTCTTCTAGTAGCATATATAAATTTTAACTCCTTGCATCTGTGAGTACAGTAACTCCTATAGATTAGAGTGCCATCACGAATACCGATTCACTAAAATAAACAATCTTAAACATGAATGCCTGCTAATCTAAGGTAGAGCTCCTTGCACTAAGGACGTTGAGGATATCCTAGCTCACTCTTGAAGATAAAACAGTCTCAACTTTGGAAGCTCCAGTGCTTTTGGAAAGCTGGGATTCGGAGAGACCCTGCAGCTGTAAGAACCCCTACAGTTTTGACCCAGTTTGCCATGGCTTGAGGATTTAAGCTCCGAAGCACTATGGAAAACCCCAGAGCTGTGTTTCCAGTCAGTGTTGTCAAGGTTACCTTGTGCTGGAAACCACTTTTTCCAGTCTCAGTGTCTCAGAGACAGCTCACCAAGTGCTCAGAGGTTGGATTCAAAGCCTTCAGGTCATGGGACAGGTGACCACTTGCTGCTGTTGGAAGGCAATCCTGTGTTGTAGGTGAGCTCTGGTTTGTGTTTTCAGAGGAGAGAACCAGTTAGTCCAGGTCCCTCATAGCTCTGAGTGACAGTGCAGAGCAACCTGATCAGCAAAACCACTGAAGCCAGAGGAGCTTGGGAAATCCACAAGGTCCTTTTCCTAATGCTGAAACTCCTGGCCATGTGAGGACCACAACCATGTTGGAGGGGCCAACAAGACTCTCATCCCTACTCAGCAGATGGGGGGTTCTTGAGAAGTCCACTCCACAAACATCCTACAGTGAAATTTTTAACTTCAATTTGTGCCACTGACATTTTGTTTAGTAAGAAATGTTAAAAAACATGGATTTGGCAGAAATCCGAATTTAAAGAAAAACATAAGAAACAGAACGCTGCACGTTGTCCTCATTTATCTATAAAATCCTCATCAGAGAGGGCAACTAAGGTTTCTGGAGCTGACAGTCATGATAAATAGGTTGAAAATATCCATTCTCTACCACCGGCTTCCTATTTTCATTCTGATTCTCTATGAGCCAAACATTTACTTTCAAATAATTCTGAAGCCACTGTGCATGACCTTTATAGGCTTCTGGGGTTCAACAAGGCATATATGTTTCCTTCAGGGAGAATCTTAATCTTTGAGAGGTTTTTTTTCCTTGTTATTAAAAAACGGTTTCTATACCCCATCATATGTTCCCTCCCCAAATCCCAAGATGAATAATTGATTTTTCTTATGGATAATCAAAAGTCCTGAACAAATATAAGGTATCTTGAAGCAATATTTTAAATTTCATTCTAAATGTTCTAACTACATTTGACTTTATTAAGTATATAAGAGAAATGAAAATTACAGAAAAAATCTCAATATCTAGTTGCTAAACATCACAGAGAGATAATTTTTATTAGCAAACAGCATATCTACACATCTCTATTGTATTATACAGCTACCAATAGATGGTGCCCTGGTCTGCCTGGAAAAGAAAGCCCCATACAACTGGCACATCAGTTACAGGAGTTCTTATCTCAGACATTCAAATTATACACCAATTAAAACTATGCATCACTGAGGACTAATTATCTCTTAATTAGGTATTTTGGTTCCCTTAAATCATCAGCTGAACTATTAACAAGGCTTCTGCTTTCTGAGAAATGTATCAACTATGTTAAATATTTACAGATATTCTGGTGGCTCATATTAAGCCTTTTCTAAGGGGATTGGAAAAAGAAATGTACCAGGGAGAATAATGAAATTAACATTTACATTTATTGGAGTGGTGTAGAAGTAGGCACAATATGGTTGGCAACCTTGTTCAGGCTTATTTTAAGACAAATGTTAACTGTTTTACCATTATTTTTTGAAGTAAAAAAGGTATAATCTAATTATCAGAAAACACCTCCTCATTTCAGTAATACTTTAGAATTCATGGGAAGCATTTTGGAAATGCTATATTGGATTTGGGCACATCAAACTTTTTGAGAATATTATACAGCCTTGTGATTTATTCTCCATACAATTGACTTTGCAGCTACAAGGAAATAAATTACAGATATTATAGATAGTCCATTTTCCAAGGTAAGAACCAGTAGGTTGCTGGCATTATATTTGATTATCTCAGAAAGAAAAAAGGCAACCCTAATTACTGAAACAGTCCACATTTGGGTAGTAATTTTCAACTACTTTATAAAATGCAATAATTATACACGTAACAGATATACCTGTTATATTATAACTATGACAGAGTTTTTAACAATGGTATTGAATGCATTGAAAAGCAGAATGGAGTTTAATTTCAGAATCTAGCAATGAAAAAAATGAAACTTTACCTTCAATTCTGCAATCCTGTTAATTTCCATTTTAAAATAATTTTTAACTTTTTCACTTTTTTTCCTAAGAAAAACTGGAGTGCAAAGTCTCTATTTAATATATTTTAATAATATATAAAAATAATACTATACAAGATATAAATCTGAATCTCCAGACCATTTTTTTTCTTAAACAAAGTGTCATGACCAGAAAGCTGATTAGATAAGCCCCTGTGACAACATATTGAAGCACAGATGTATCACGAGCAGTCACATGGTCTGTCATGGAAATCTGTATCTT
>VWZG01009503.1:1704336-1732551 GCA_013396735.1 Grallaria varia
TTTTTTTCCTTGTTATTAAAAAACGGTTTCTATACCCCATCATATGTTCCCTCCCCAAATCCCAAGATGAATAATTGATTTTTCTTATGGATAATCAAAAGTCCTGAACAAATATAAGGTATCTTGAAGCAATATTTTAAATTTCATTCTAAATGTTCTAACTACATTTGACTTTATTAAGTATATAAGAGAAATGAAAATTACAGAAAAAATCTCAATATCTAGTTGCTAAACATCACAGAGAGATAATTTTTATTAGCAAACAGCATATCTACACATCTCTATTGTATTATACAGCTACCAATAGATGGTGCCCTGGTCTGCCTGGAAAAGAAAGCCCCATACAACTGGCACATCAGTTACAGGAGTTCTTATCTCAGACATTCAAATTATACACCAATTAAAACTATGCATCACTGAGGACTAATTATCTCTTAATTAGGTATTTTGGTTCCCTTAAATCATCAGCTGAACTATTAACAAGGCTTCTGCTTTCTGAGAAATGTATCAACTATGTTAAATATTTACAGATATTCTGGTGGCTCATATTAAGCCTTTTCTAAGGGGATTGGAAAAAGAAATGTACCAGGGAGAATAATGAAATTAACATTTACATTTATTGGAGTGGTGTAGAAGTAGGCACAATATGGTTGGCAACCTTGTTCAGGCTTATTTTAAGACAAATGTTAACTGTTTTACCATTATTTTTTGAAGTAAAAAAGGTATAATCTAATTATCAGAAAACACCTCCTCATTTCAGTAATACTTTAGAATTCATGGGAAGCATTTTGGAAATGCTATATTGGATTTGGGCACATCAAACTTTTTGAGAATATTATACAGCCTTGTGATTTATTCTCCATACAATTGACTTTGCAGCTACAAGGAAATAAATTACAGATATTATAGATAGTCCATTTTCCAAGGTAAGAACCAGTAGGTTGCTGGCATTATATTTGATTATCTCAGAAAGAAAAAAGGCAACCCTAATTACTGAAACAGTCCACATTTGGGTAGTAATTTTCAACTACTTTATAAAATGCAATAATTATACACGTAACAGATATACCTGTTATATTATAACTATGACAGAGTTTTTAACAATGGTATTGAATGCATTGAAAAGCAGAATGGAGTTTAATTTCAGAATCTAGCAATGAAAAAAATGAAACTTTACCTTCAATTCTGCAATCCTGTTAATTTCCATTTTAAAATAATTTTTAACTTTTTCACTTTTTTTCCTAAGAAAAACTGGAGTGCAAAGTCTCTATTTAATATATTTTAATAATATATAAAAATAATACTATACAAGATATAAATCTGAATCTCCAGACCATTTTTTTTCTTAAACAAAGTGTCATGACCAGAAAGCTGATTAGATAAGCCCCTGTGACAACATATTGAAGCACAGATGTATCACGAGCAGTCACATGGTCTGTCATGGAAATCTGTATCTTCCATTTTACATTCTTCCATTTTACAGTCATCAGCTAATTCCCTGTCTAATTTAATGGCTGTATTCAGTGCATAAAACTGGACAAAACACTACATGCAAACATCAATTTCCTTCAAAATGTCTTCCAAAATATTGTAGATTTAAAAGGTATGTACATGTGGATGTGGTTTTGTGTTGGACTTGGCAGCATGAAGGGTTGCATTCGATGATCTTAGAGCCCTTTTCCAAACTAAATGTTAATTATGTTAATTATTATTACTATAGTCAATCCCAACTTTTCATTGTGATCAATGTCATCATCCCTACCAAAAACTGAAACTACATTTATATGTCCATTTTAGGCTGTACATCAGTCACTTATAAACTAATCCACCCTGTCCTGTAGTTGCCCTCTATTCCTGGTATTTTCCCATTCCAAAAGAATTTCATGCTCCTTGCTGAAAAGTCACTACATGGTAGTTCAATGGATTTCACAGGTTTGTGTTCTTGGTATACTCATTTCAACCCTTTTTTAAAGAGGGATTTTATATTTACTGTAAGAAAACATCAAAGTCGTTTTGGATGTTAATGTATCCCGTTCATCATCAGTACCTGTTTAGTGTTTCAAGAATTATAGTGTCTTCACACGTTGCTATATGCAGTTACTCAGCAGCCTCTATGAAAACCATTAAGGCACTTAGAAATTAAATTGTTCCCCATAAATCAGAGGGATTAAATTTCTGTGTGCAATCACTGGTGGGAAGAGGTTCTGTGCAAACACGGCTACGTGTGGGTAAATACACATTTTCCAAGCAAAGAGCCCTAACCTTTACTCTTAGCAAAATTCAGAAAGGTCTTAAAAAACAAAAAAAGCCCTGATCTTTATTTGTTAGTTTAGGAATTATCCTCATGCTACCATTGTAAATTCTGATGGCATTGACTGACAAGTTTTACTTCTTGGAGCTTTTATAACATATAAGTCATTCATGAATGTTAAAAATTCAAATGAACTCCAAAACAAACAAACAAAAAAGCTGAAATAAATTATGCTACACAGTAAATTTTATTATAAGGGGAGATATGCTTCTTGATTTACATTACACTTGTCCCTCAGTTGCTACAGGCAGGCTATTAAGAGTGGAAAGAAAATCAATTCTGAAACAGGAGCCAGTAAACTGAAAGAACACTAGTTTTGGCTTTAAAAAAAACCACTTCAAAATTTATATATGAAGTCATTTTGATTATTTGTTGTGCTACATACAAATACAATGTAAATCTTCCCCATAATTCATTATTCTGTTCTGGTATACAAACTATTACAGGGTGCCAAAGACAGTTTTCTTAGAAACAACAGTGCAGGAAAAAACAGGACCTAAAAATATACTCCTAAAGCTTGCACTAGGCTTGTTTAAGAATATTAAATTTCTTTTTCCAACAGGTTTGGGCATTCTCCATGCACACTAACATCATATCTAGCTTCACTGTAACAATACTTGTTCTGTGCTGTGGAAACAAATTCACTACAATATGTTCAAAAATGTATCACAAAATTTTTTTTTTCATTAAACACAAACCTAATTTTGCCAGGCATGCTTTGCTACTGAGGTTGAACCTTATAATTTAAACTGACCCTCCAAATTAAAGCTCAGACACGTGTGAATCTTTCATTCACACTTTAGGGAAGAAAGGAGATAACTAGTAGAAAAGTGATTATTATCTCCAGATGCAGCTTTAAATCTGGTAGAAAATGTTGCTGCTCAGGATCAAGTTCATATTTACAAGTTTGACAGTTCTAAAGAGATATAGGTGCCTGAGAGCAGCTGATCCAGGAGCAGGAATGCCATTGGTGTCCTTAGGGACAGTGATCAGCCAAACAGCCAGAACAGCTTTTTAAAGGAATTTGCTTCTCCCACATGCAGTCACTACTTTTCAGAATATGGGAGCAAATGAGGAAGAACAAGAAAACACATCTGTTAACAGCTTCAATGACAAAAATCCCCTGTCATAAAATTAGTTTCCTGAGACTGCAGAACATGTTGTGACTGCTGTTATTAATATTTGCATAGCTGTCAGAAGCCCAAGCTTTATGACTGCTTGCTACTTCAGGGACCACTGACCATTATTGAGGTGCTGGCTACAGGCTGAGTTACTGCTCTTCAATAAATGTTACAGCCTTCATATTCCATTACCAGTGCAGTCTGAATTAAATCTCCTCTCAAAATAAAATAAAAATGAGCAGAAACAAGTTACAGGGCTTTGTCATATATCCTCTTCAGAAATCTGCCTATTTAAGGCAACAGCGTTTTCTCATGGAGTCTCCTTTAATTGACATATAAGACATGGTACACCTAAAGAGATGGGACTGTCAAAGGCAGTCAAATGTAGGGATGGTAAGTCTGGATAATAAACCATGTCCTCTTACTTGGGCACTGGAAACCTCTGTTGACAAAGATACTTTATCCAGACTTCCTCTGAAAAGATGCATAAACTACTGGTGCTTATGAAGGTCAGGCCAGTTAAGCTTAAGGGTCTTTATCCACCCTTACTCTCCAGTCAGCTCTGAATTGCAGCAAATGGAGAAAAAGTGTGGTATAAACTGTTCCAGTAATTCAACAGGAAAATATCCAACATTTGTGTGCCAATATATAACTACTACACACTTCTGACAAAAACCTGCTACCTGCCCATATTACACCCGGGTCAGTAGACAATGGCCCTATTTGTGGAAACAGCTCTGAGCTGAAGATGTCCTACATCACCATTTTCTGATGACCCCTTATGCAACTATGTCACATTTCTGCTTCTCCTTTCCTGAAGGAAGAAGAGATTTTATAGCTAA
Source organism: Grallaria varia (assembly GCA_013396735.1). Taxonomy (NCBI): domain Eukaryota; kingdom Metazoa; phylum Chordata; class Aves; order Passeriformes; family Formicariidae; genus Grallaria; species Grallaria varia. The sequence continues at coordinate 1,708,611 of VWZG01009503.1, forward strand.
ATAAAATGCTTTCAGCATTGGGAAATTTAAATGCATTGTTTTCTCTGGTGGGCTGCAGAGCTCCCTTCGTGCCTGAGCAGCCACCACAGACACAAGGGCATGGGCTAACGAGAACCCAGAGGACATTTCTATAAAGAGAGGAGCAGCACATCTGAAACTGAGAACTTCCTGTGCAGTTTCCATGTTTGGCAAGTAATTCTTCAGCGCTGTTCAGTCCTGGACAACTTGTATTCTGAGGTGATTGGGATCACCAGTGACAACAATAAAATGGGTCACTGGGTGGTTGCTGGTAGAGTTGTCACAGACCGGCACATCTTAATGAACTATTTATATTGACACAATCACCACATATCCTTTTTTCAAAGCCAAGAAATTATATTTCAAAAGAAGATATTTTGTGTTACATTTACCAGGGACTTATTAACATTTTGGAGAAAAAAATCCAAGCTTGCTGAATAGGTAAAACTACTTGAGGAAGCAACCTTGAGGCACTGATCCAGATTAGAAATCACCTGATGGGATATACAGGTTTTTCCTTATAGTCATGGAACTCTTGAAGAGAAATGAATGCAAGAATAGACATGATATAGGTGACTGACACAAAATGAAACTAAATGTCTTGTATAATGAGGAGCGCTGCTGCTTCTCCTATAAAAAAATGAAATGGTAAGAGCAGTAACTCCAACACCCAAACCTTCCCAATGGAAGGCCCAAGGCATCTTAGCTCCAGTGCCAGCATAACAGGAGACACAAAAGGAGAACACTGAAATGCATATCAATAAGAGGACTTCAAACACCCGTTACAAAGGAAGTAAGGTCACTACTTCTGCTTCCTTAGGAACTCACTCTTTATATAATGTATTCTTGACAAGTTGTGATGAATAATGGAAATGTAGAAGATTGGTACTCAGACCATATTTGAAAAATGCTAGATGTGATGGAGGACTTAGTTCTCTACAAAAGTATTGTGTAACAGGTATGTGCCAAATTTAATACTTCTGTCTTACTTAGTCCAGTGAACAGAATACCTCTCAAGGAAACCCCAGTGATTTCCTTTGCTCTACAGGATTACCCACAGCCTTCAGTATTGAGCTGATATAAAATATCACCACACTTTTACCCAACGTGATGTGACCAATGAGGTGTGACCATTTGAATGAAGAGGACTATAGAGCAAATAGTTTGGTGTCCAAAGCCTGTTACACACAGGCCACATAGTTCCAAAACCCTGCCCTGGAACACAGAGCCAACTCTCTAATCACCATGAAAAGGCAAAGGTGACTGATTCAGGAAACTGCTTTTTAGATCACTTGAAAATTAATTCCAAAACCATCTAGAATACCATTACAGCCTAGAGCTCAAATCCATCAGCAGTATCTTGACTCTCTCAAAGAATCCTTTCATCGGTATAACAGTAAGATCATTTTTGTAAGAATTCTTATCCTTTCCATGAACACTACTAAAGTAATAGACTAACATCAACCACTTGAATTATTTTGAAGGTGAAATCTGGTATGCTAAAAGATGTAGATGTAGAAGATTAGAAATGGTAGAACTGTGCGCCCATTTAGTACTGGCCTTGGAAACGTCAGCCTCTGGATTGAGATGACTTCCCTCAACCCTAAGTCGTAGGAAGATTCCTATATTTTTAAAATTTCTTTTATGTGCAGAATCATAAAGTTAATGTATAAAAAGAGACTGGTTTTCTCTGAGGAGCTCCCTACTCCATTAATCATTTGAAGATGTTATCTACTGCTAGAGCACCAAACATAAGAATTATACATGGGTAATGTGAACTTCTGATATTTCCTTGGAAAAGAACAAATCACAGCATAAAAAAGGGTGAGAGCTAAAATAATAATCCTGTTCATTTAGGAAGGCTAATACAGGGGGCAATATCACCATCCTAAAACAGCTTCCCCAATGGGACCTTAGCATTCCCTTTCCCGCTGGATGAAATTGAGTAACTTAATTTTTAGATGGCAGAAGCTTTTTAGGAAAAATTATCAGGACAGGAAAGAAACCCGGTAGTCAAGCACCATCACCTCTGCGGCAGAACTGCCTAGATTGATGAATTTCAATGTGCTTCAAAAAGAAATACAAAAAAATCTGTTCAACCACGGCAGATAAGGGAAGGAGAAAAGAAATCAGGGCTTGCCTTCATCATGCATTAAAACGTAATACCATAAAGGTGTTAAGCTGCGGCAGAAACAGCACGAGGAGCTGTGCTCTGCCAACACCTGACAAAGAGCTGCACAGCTCAGGAGTACACTACCTGGATAATGTTTGGCTCACGGTGATGGCACAGGCACCTTCTGAGCAGAGAAATGAAAGGAGGGTGTAAGGCATTTACAGGTGAAATTGCTTCACGGGACTGTTTAAGAAGACTACTTGGCAATTCAAGTTGTTCTGTCCTTAGACAGTGGGAGGGAGTGTAAAAAATACCCCAAATATGAAGGGTAAAAGAGTAAGCCTTCAGGGGCTTTTATATCAACTAGTACATGCATAATGTTAAAAGCTGCACAAATCCGTCCTTCTACACTGTGTAACACATATTTACAATTAACATTCAAGTATGATTAAGAAAATCCTAACTTTAATTAACACAGCAATAACATTCCTCTAACAGTTTACTCAGAAGATGACTGCTTTAATCAAAGAAACTTTATCCTATATATATATATATATATATACACACACACACACGCCCATCAATCAGGCTCTGTATTTTAGAAAAACATAAGGCTTCTTTTCCACCAAAATCTGTAGAATATTTGTAATTATGGTTAATTGACAGGTATTTTGAGCTTGTTCTGGTTTCCTGAGCAGATCAGTAGGAATTACAACATGTTATTATCATTTCTAATTTAATTATTAAGAATTAACTCTGTAAGGGAGTCATAGTCAAAGGCTATTCATCTACATAACAAGCTCCTTCCCTGATGCAGGGGACTCACTATCCACAAATGCAGCTCTAGTAATGGGAAATATAAATATTGCTGAAACTTTGAAGGCCAAGGAGGAATCATGATTGTATTGATTTTTTGGAGTCTGCCACTGCACAGTACCTCTGTACTCCAGAAAATACTGAATGAAATTGATTCCAATGAAGTCAGAGAAGAACATAAATTCTAATCAAATATACTTAGTCTTAACTGAAGTTTGTAATATTGCAATCTGATACAGCAATCCAACACTTTTTTAAAAAATCAGAGGCTAAGAAAGCTAATCTTGAACAAAAGATGACACTCCAATATCTGGTTACATACATATTTGTATACCCTTTTTTATGTTCACATCTAAATGCTAAAGTTCTACTATAAATAAACATGTATGTTCAATAATTTTAACTTCAGGTTTTAAAACTGACAGGCTGAAATCTGATTCACTACTAAAAGCAAAAGCATAGAATTATTTAACGGTTTGGGTTAAAAGGGACCTTAAAGACCTTCCATTTCCACCCCCTGCCATGGGCCCAGCACCTTCCACTAGCCCATGTTGCTCACAGGCCCATCCAGCCTGGCTTTAAAATCGTATTATAATTGGTATCTTATTATAATTTTTATACAAAGAAATACAGCATGCAAATAATACTATTTGTATAATTTCTGTATGAGTGGAAGCATCTTTATAAGCACAAAAGAGTCACTAACCTGTATTTTGATTGGCCAGGAGAAATTGCTGACATAAACATAGAAGGTGATGTTTGGGTTGCTTCGAAAGTTAAATTTTTCACAGGAAAAGCTGTCTCTGTATTCCTTAATATTAGCCTTAGAAATAACAGGAATCTCTTCTCCAGATATTGTTCCAGCTGAAAAAATTTAAAAACCCAATGGAGATACACAGATTTATGACAAATCATCATTAAAGGTGCCAAAGTAAACTTGCACAAGAAACTTAAATTCTTAATTACTTTTGATATATTCACTCTAAAACTCTAATAACTCCTTATTATAGTTTATATAACACATTAGGTATATTTTATATATATACAGAAAATTCACAGAAATAGTTACTTTGATTTCAAAAGATTATATAGGAATCATAAAAGTGACAGAAATTACATGAATTTTACAAGAAAGTTGTTATGGTCAGTGGAACAGATAATAAGCTCTCCGCTATAATTTATGTCTCATTTCAATAAAAGCTCATAGCTCATTAAAACCTGAAAGTGAACTTGTCTACACCTTATACTGTTGCTGTAGAGTTCTAATTGTTCATGAAGGCATTAATAACATAACTACTAATAAAAAATTATCTTGTTTTGCAAATACATGGATGACTGTACTAAGTTAAAATAAAGGAAAAAATAGAATTTACTAACTACGGAATGGTAAAACACTTCCGAATTTCATAGATGAAGAAATTCATGAGTTTCCGACAAACTCTGAACCTTCTTTAAAAAGATTTTTTTTTTGTATTATTTCATTTTAAGCATCATGCTTCTCCTTGGATTTGTTTTCAGAAAGTCAACAGAGCCAATTCAGAAAAATTGTCTAAATAAAGATCCTCTTTCCTCTCCTTAAAACAAAGAAGAGAAATGGGGTTCAAAGCTGGAGAAAAAATAGATAAGCAGCTCCTTTTATCAGCATACACAGAAGAACTTTATTGTTGGATATCAATGTTAAGGTTAATAATTAAATTTTTAACTTAAACACTGAAACAAAGAAATAAAATCTCAGCCTCTCTGCAGTAGCTAAGGAAGCAATTTATCTTAATTAAAATCACAACATTTCATAACACAGTCATTCTAAAAATTTAAATAGGCTACAAGCTTTTCCTACCAAAGTAATTTTAATTGAATAGGAGAGAAAGTCAACATATTAATGAAGCTTTATTCAGATTGCAAATTATCATCTGAGGTTTAAATAATATAATTAATAATGGCATAATGATAATGGCAAAAGAACACATTTGGTAAAGTTTTATTATCAGAATTAGCAACAAAGAGACAATCAGGTTAAAATAACTTGAAGGATCATGAAGCCATATGGGAAAAAGTAATCACACCAAAATTTACTCTCACCTGTAGAACCAATAGACCATGTAATGTTGAGGTTGAAGTTGTTTGATGCATTAATTGATATATCCAAATTTTTATTTGACTAAATTAAAAAAAAAAAAAAAAAAGAGAGAAAAAGTCAACAAAATATATCAGGCTGTATTGCATGTAACTCTATTGCACATGTAACTATTGCACTTAACTGAATATACCTTTTAATTATCTTTTGGTTTTCATTTTAAACAGAAATGGAAATGGTAATAATTCATGCCAAAGGCAATTCTCTCTCTCGCTTCAGTAAGAACAAGGAACAGGGAAACACATAACTACACAAATTATCTTTTTAGATTTTGCTAAATAAAGGATGGTAAATGTGTACATTTTAATCACAAGCCAAAAATTACTTTCCTCATCTAAAAAAGACTTCTTAACTGAAGGGTATTTGATTCATCTCAGGAAGATGCTCCCATCTTTTTAATGGGACCAGCAACAAATAAACCAACTGATAACTTTTCAGAGTATTGATGGAGCTGAAGTACATCCACCATTTAGAAAGTTTTCTCAATATGTGCATGAATAATTTTTCAGCTCTCAAAAATATTTGAACTATCTCTAAAACATTATAGACACTTGGGAAACCTCTGTTTAATGTCATATAGAATGGAAAACTTAATCACAACTCTCCAAAACCTGACAAAAGTTATTAGCATTTTCTCACTTGCTCTGGATTTGCTATGAAGTTTATGGCAGTGTGATGGCGATCATCCTCTTGTAACAAGCTGAAGGTAAACTGGTAATCGATCAAAAGGCTGTCTGCGGGCAAAACAAAAATTAAGAATAATAAAATAAAATATATACATCTTAATTATGTATTATGCAAGCACTTAAAAATTTACCGTTCATATTTATCTTAAAATTCATGGAGTAATATACGAGTCAGAATTACTCACACACATTACACTGTATTTGCATTATAATGTCTCAAAGCAATTAGAAAAAAAAAAAGTGAAGCAGTAACCAAAAAAATAAAATTAGGGAAAAATAACTAAATTAAGAAACAGCTTCTATCATGGAGTCAGAGTAGTTATTACACATAACTTGAAAGAGCCATTCTTTGTGAAGTAATTATTCCAAAAAAGAGTATCAAGTGTCTATAGAGTGTTATCATTTCCCTAATTTTACTCTGAAATAATCATTCAAATATTCTGTTCAAATTGCATTTAAATGTTTATTTACTATAGTCATATGCTTTACTCTGTTATATAAACATTTTACACAGCTCCATCACTATAACACAATTTCAGAACTATTAAGTTTAAAAATCTTGGGGATAGAAGTGCATTCCTCAGGGTGGAGCAGGTTTCCAGCGCCTTCCTGGTGGAAATAAAAAAACCTAGTCACCAGAAATGCTGTGATTCCTGGAGGGAGCCACGTAGAATCCCAGCAGGAAATGTTCAGTGCGGGCAGATAGCTGAGAATCAGCAGAGCCCCCAGAGATGTAAATTGTGTTGAGATGAACAATCCTTGTTCAACAGAAGTTGTGACCCACAGGTGGGTGTGGTGGATGGATCTTGAATGTTTTGCTACTGTGCATATATCTTCAGATCTAACAGAATAGATCTTCTAAATCTTGGACCATTACAGTTCTAAAGACTCTATTTTTCCCTCTGTCACAGGGAATAAGGTGAATTGTAAGTGTACATGACTCAGATAATTATTTTCTGCATGTTAAAATATGGTTAAAGTACAGAAAATCATCTCTGATGCTACATCGCAGTGAATCATTTTTAAGTACTATTTTGATGCCTGTCTTGGTGACATTCTGCTGGTCACCACCACCACCACACAAGCAGCATGTTACCAGGGAAAAATATGTGATCATAAAACCAAAATCAGTAAATACAAAGAGAGCAAAAGATTAAGTCAAAGCAGAAAAAAGCTGTGTCAGCCTTTTGTTGGACTCAATAGTCTGCTTACTGCTGACAATCACCTCTTCTGCAGCAACTCATCATCTGAACAAATACACAATTGGATCCCATGGGAAGGCGGGCAGAGAAAGAGGAAAAAGCCTGTTGGTCAAGGAAGCACAAATACAGCCCTCTCTGTTGTCTTAACAGTTACACAACTGGGCTTGTTTTGTTTTATTTTTCATACTGAGTGTGGAAGGAAAAGTAGAAAAGAAAATTCCTAGAATATCCTGAGTTGGAAGTGACCCGCAATGGAGTTAAACGAAAGGAATTACCATGACCTGCAAAGGGGAAAAGTTCACTTTCTCTGTTATTTACCCACCACAGTTCCATTATTCCAATAAGAAGGAACTGATCTAGATGTCTTAGATAACAAGTTTTGATCAGGCTTCTGCAAGCTTATGGAGGCAAAAAATTATTAAATATTAAATTAAAACACCCCATTTATTTATTAATACTGCTCTACACTTCCATAGTTATGCAAATCTAATTAATAAATCGCATTGATTCTATTGTGTCATAGCTACATGTTTAACAGTAAGATTGCTATTGCACCAGAACTTTTAAAGGTAACAGGACAGGAAAAGATGGCAAATAGAGATTGAACCCTATTAAATGGATTAATAAACCCTTTAATAATCATGAGTAGCAAGGCCAAAAGGTGAGGGATAATGTACAGACATGCTAAATCTCCTGATCTGGTCAGCCTGGAGTCTCACAAAATACAGATGACTGCTTTAGCATGAACCTTTGCAAAGATTTATTGCAAAGGTACGGTGGACCAGCCACACAGAACTCACTCCTACAGAAATTCTGGCTACAGCAAGGGCAACAAGATGCAAGATGCAGTGTAGACCAGCCTACTAGACAAAGTATAATTAATTTGCTCAAAATGTATAGAAAATTATCATTTAAATATGTTACAGTCTTCTTCTAAGGCCAGAATGTGTCCTCTCAGACGCAGAGTATCAGCCAAAAAACCAGCAGATGTAGATAGTTAAGATCCCACCACAAGACAAAATTTGGAATAGACATGACACTCTTGTCTCCCAGTCATTATGAATGAACAGATCTTCTACACACAAGCTGAAAAACAATTCAGTCATTTCCTTTTAAAACACCAGGACTCCTTTTTTCCCTGGGTTTTGTTGTTGTTTGTTCTCATTATTTTAAATTTATGTTTTACTTGATAAAAGCCAAGAAAATATGAACTTATTTTTCAAGCAACGCAGAAAAAGCCCTTATGTTGACAAAAGATGTTAAACTACACAGTGCCTCATAAATTCAGCATCTGTAACAAGTAAGTAAAATACTTCCACTTCTTTTTACTGCGTTTTTGCCTACAATCCAGTTGAAAGAGTAAATTTTGAAAAGCTGTAAGGGTTAGTTATGTATAGAGTCTTTTATACTCAAGATATCCCAAAGTGTGTTCTTGTGTTATTAAGTAATTACTCCATTATTCAATGGCTAATTAGATATTCCACTAATAGTATCAAAGATCATTATATAATCTCACACATGGTCTCATCTGTGGCACCCAGCCTGTATTATTTAAGAGCAGTTCTAAGAGCCAACACATGAACTCGCCTTGGGATTCTTCCAAGTTGCCCAAGGATCTCTAACTTACACCAAGCCAGCTGTACAAACTGGGAAGAGAAGATCTTCACTAAACTCTCCAGAAGCCCTAATAAACATAAATGATGGTCTTTAATTCCACAGAGACCTGCCATAGGACAAACCATTAAATCTCTACTTTGGCCGCAGAGTGGGTGCTGCAAAGCAGAAATACTCATCTCTCCACAGAAAATTCTAACTCAGGGAAGACACCTAAAGTGTGGATGACTGGAATGAAGCTGGCAGCGCTGCCTAAATGTAGATATGGGACTTCAGAGTGCAAATGAAAGAACTGACACTGAGCAAACTTTGCTTCGCATCTTTCTGAGGACTGCAGAAGTATGCTGAAGAACTTTCACAGCCTGAAGTGAGGGTCACAAAACTTTCAGGAAGGCATGTCTGGACCATTCTTAAGTTTAAGATCTCAAGTCTCTGGAAGTCTCTAAAGTTAGATTTTAATAGAAGTTAGTAGAACTAATGCAAGAGAAAATTCCAAGTGAGAGCAGAAATGAAAAGGAATGATAAAGAAGCGTCTCCTCTGCCCCTCGCGTCCTGCTGCCGTCTGTCTCATTATCCTTCCTCACGTGCCCTATCTGTGTCATTCTGTACCTTAGGAGACTCTTCCCCGTTATGTGCAGCAGCTTGCAGGGAAAATATCACCTCCCTCTTCTCCAGAAGGTTTCACCTTTTCCAGACTGCAGTAGGCAGAGTTTCCTTCCCACTGCCAGACCTCATCCTGAACACAGCTCTAAAACAACCCATGCCAATGCATCCTAAATGCACATGAACTGAGCAGTTACACATCTCCCAATTCACAGCACCAGTCAAACTAGGCAGCTTAGCCTAGAAATAAATAGAACGTCTAAACTAAAATGCATTTCTAAGACTACGACCTATTCTCAATCACTAAATCTCTAAGTAGCCAAATAAGTAATAGCTAAATGAAGAAATAGCTATTCAAAGTCCATTCTGTACATCCTGTTGATACATATTGTTGTATATATTTACAATCAGAATTCAAAGAAGCCTGAGAGCCCACTCCATGTGTTTTTGTTTCTATTTTAAACGTTTAAAAAGCCACCATAAGTACTTTTACCCTTTACATAAACACATGAGACTTTTCCTAAGTGTTTCTATTTATGAAGACACAGATAGAACAGAATGCATCAATTAGGAAAGAAATTTGGGTCACACATAAACAGAAACTGAAAAAATTCTCATTCCATTTATATTGCAACATGGGATGACAAGGGAAGCAAAAAGATAACAAATACTAAACATAAACATCAAACTGCCGTATCAGCAACACTTGATAAAAACAATCTTAAGATTTTCTTTTAGTTGACTTAAAGAAAAAAAGATTTTAAAACTGCTTTCAAACTCTGGCAAACTCTGAAAATAAAACAAATTTAAATAACACTCATAAGAGGTAGAAATCAAAAATATTATCAATAGCCATTACATCCAAAAATATATTTATAGAATTATTTCAGAAAATTATAAAAGAAAATGCTTGATTCTCTAGAATTACCATTGGTGCACTCTGATTAATTTTGGTGACTCTAATTTTTCTGTAAGAACAAAAAAAAAAAATCTGAAATATGAATCCCACCTTTTTTAAAAAACATATTTCCTCAATCGAAACTGAATTCTCCACACAGTTTAAATTCACCAAGTGTCAATTATCTGTAATGATTTTCCAAATGAATAAGGCAGTTAACTTGAACACTGCATAGGCTCTTCCCTTACCTACAGAAAGATGTTAATGACATTACAGAACAACTGTTGCGCTTTTTTTTAAATTATTTTTTTAAAAAGTTAACTGAAAAAAAATTTACCTGAAACACCATTTCTTTAACAACTGGTCGCCCTTTTCACTTATCCCCAATCTTTTGGAAATATGTAGAAGGAAGTTCCATCTTAGTTTTGGGTTGTTTCAGTAAATTTTTAATATCCAGTACTTCATTATATCTATAGTTTCTATATCCTCCATGTTTACATTTTTGAATTTAGTGTGTTTGAAATAATTTTTTAAAAATTAATAAACAAAAGCTGACGTTCAGAGTTTGCCTCCTCCAAATGGGCAAGAGGAAGAGAGAGAAGCACCATCACATGACAACAGCAACACTCCCTTCCTGCTTTGTGCTGCTACCAATGACTCCACAACACCTGGGGTGTTGTTGGCTCAGAGATGAGCCAAGACCTTCACCTCAAATGTGATATAAGGTACAGGTAACTCAAGCAGCAGCCAGAGACGATCTAAAGAGCCCCACTCTAGCCTGTCATCTATAAAATCCCTGAACTTTTATGTCTAAAGTGCCACAGGGAAAGTTCTTGAGGACACAGAAATCTCTCCACAAAATCTGAGCCCACAGCTCAGATCTTAATTCCCCACCACATGGAATCCACGTTTCATTTTGTCTTTGAAATCAGTGAATAAAGTACAAAAAGAATGTTGGGAGATAAGACCATGATACCATCCTGACATCGTCAATGGTCAAATATAACAAGGACTTATGCTTACTGAGTTTTTTCACATCTCTATTTTGATTTTTTTCAAAACCCTTGACTGCTTTCACGGTCAAAAGGAGTCATTAAAATCAATTCAAAGTGAGAACATGAAGAAAAACGATTAATTAAAGGAGGAAAATAAATTTCAAAGCAATCCTTTAACCTTAGTATTGCTGCTAATTTTCAAGAAACCACTCTGTTTCTTTCATGAGGGTCCATGACTTTTAATATGGTTAAGATGGTTTAATAGGGAGGTTTCATATTCATATCCACCAAGGAACAGACCAATTGCCATACTCAAACTTTTGTACTGGAAGAAAACTGTGATTTCTAAACTGCCAGAATATTCTCAAAAGAACAAAGGCCAGACAGAAGCACTTCAGTATTTCTCAGTGCCACTAGAACTCTGTGAGAATATGTAATTACACCGATAATTATTTTTTTAAAAAAGAAATTAAATGGAATATGTTTAGTATAAATTAGTAATAAAGTTATATATGAAAAGGTATGTTACAGATGAGAACTAAGACTGTAAAACGAACCACTACAATCAAGGGTGCCTGTGAATTATTTTTGGGTGAGTGCTCACTTAATGGGCAGCTATTCAACACTTTGTTCTATGTTCAGTACTCGGTGTTGGGCCCATGCCTCATTTACTGCATGCTACACCAGCCCTTTTCTAAAGATGGAATTAATTTCTAATGTGGCTTTTGATAGTATTCATCACTATCATTCTCTAAGTTCTTCAGAAAAGTTAATGAATTTGTTACAACATCACTGTAGATGAGAGGGCATTATTAGTCCCATTTTATAGGACAGGAAATGAAACAAAGAGACCAAGGACAAAACCATCCATTAAAAAAGAGCAGCCAATTTGAAATACCCAGAGTTTGATTTTTCATAATATTTTGAATTTTGTAACTCTACATATGAGCATTTTTATTTTGTAGTTCCATCATTCATTGTAATTCTTTCCACTTTTACAACAAAATAGGAAAGGAACATACATTCATCTTTCCATTACATTATTACTGATTCATTCCCTAAAAATTCATTCGGTGCATTGTGGAGGGAATGTTCCTTGGGAACTAGTATACAACCATGTTATTAAAAGCTGTACAATCATGCCTTAATAATGAAGGAAATAAAAAATTACTGTGACAGCAACCTTAATTCTTCCACTTCCCTGCACCCACTGCCTATATAGCATATTTCAATAAAGGGGATTTATTAAGTAATTTAAGAATTAGGCTGGAGTAAATTTCACTTCTGACCTAACTTTACCTTTGACCAAATCATTCCAAGAGAGCAACCCAGTTCATTTACATCTCTCAGCACGAGGGAAGAATGATCCTGGGATCCCAGAAGGGAGCAAGAACATACATGACTGGACACATTCAAGGCTTTCTAACTTTGGTCACTGGCCATTCTCCCATGGCTCCTGTCGCACAGTTTCTGAAAACACTTTTCTAAACTGAAAAAAATGGGAAAAGACTGTCATGCATATATAGAATTTCTGAGAAATAAATCTATGCATTTGAGCTCCAAATTTAAAGTTTAACAAAAGCTCTAAGCCAAAAGTACTGCAATATATGACAGCCAGACACACAAACAGCGCATGAAACCAGACCCACTCACAATATAGTCTCAATTGCAGCTACCACCTAATTATCCCGTTTTATAAATGTTAGGTGAGGGATTTTTCACTTTTTTTCCCTAATAACTAATAATAAGTTCTGTTTTGTGAATAGAACCCCCAAAAACTAGTACTGTTCTCTTTTGAATTCTTGAAACCACTTGAAGTTGTAAGAACCTCCCTCATGATTGCAACTTCAGACTCATCACAGTCAGCCTTCCCACAGTTTTCTATTTAAGGATCTGTCGATTCATTCTGATTCTAAAACTCATCCTCTCACCTCTTCATTGCACGGGCGGTTTGTCTCTCTCCTACTCTTTCTAGTGATTGTTCCCTACTTCCAGCAAGAGTTTGCTGAGAACAGAACTATTCATACTCCTCTCTATCAGCACAAATGCTGCTTCAGAAACAAAACCCCATTATCAAATGCTGTAAGTCATATTCGTTTGTGACCAAAAAGGGCCATGGAAGGTGTTTTTGCCAAGTTGGGGAGTTACCACCAGACCTATTTTGAGTTGGGATAATTATTTTGAACTTTCAGAGCAGCTGCCTGATTCATTCCTCTGCCTTCTGTACCCAACAGTCACGCACTGCCTCATTACCATTGTTATAGTGAATATGTTGGTGCCTGACATTCATGTTCATTGTGATAAAACAAAATGTCATTTACTGGGAAGTCTTGACTAAGAACTTGCATTTTGTTAAACGTAATCAGAGTGCAATGAGCTTCAAAATACCCCAGTACTTACTATTTATATGCTTTTTTTCCATTTAAAGAAGGAGAATGTGAGAATGAATTTCACTTAAGCTCAAAGTCTTTAAAAACATACAGTGATAGCAATTCACTGCTTCTTTTACTGGACTTCAGAAAATACTAGGCTAAAAAGTCCACAATAAAACAAAGGGATTAGTGTCATAGTAAGCAAATTCGGTAACTAAATTTTATTTTAAACAGAATTTTTTCATCTTATGAAATTTTCAGCTGCTATTTGGAAAGTTTAATAAGTTGTTGGTTTTGATCCTAAGGGAGGGTCAGATAGAGAAAAATGACATGTATTAGAATGTTATTCAGCTAAATCTCGCTAATTGTCTTTGTAATACCTTAACTATTGTAATGTTCTTGAAGTGTTAGAAAAATACAAACACACACACCCCACACCCCCCAAAAAACCGTGGAAAAAACTCATTGAAATTGTTATAGAAGAACTTCAAATTTCTCTCTCCATGAAATTTTTTTCATCATGACCTGAATGCATCACCACCTTTATAACACTCATTAATATTACATCTCTAACATGCATCATAATTTTTCAGTATCCTAGCATCAGTACTCACTAACCTGATTGTAATTTTTTTCTTTAGTCGTATAATCTAAACACACTGAAGAGACCTCTGATCTGCTTGTTCTGACAACAGAAGTGGCACATCTAAGAAACAGCAATGTTAAATTATTGCTTGAGTTAATGTATTATCATCAAAGCAGGATGTTTCTTGTCATATAGTATATGAAAGCAGTCAGATTTTCATGTTATTTTAAATCTTGCTCTTATGATGTTCTGTTTATTGTATAATTCCTAAAAAAATGTACTTCAGTCCCTTTTTGGAAATAAATTTATTTTTAAAAATTTCATTTATACATGGATCAATGCCCATAACATGAGCATGGCAAAAGTATAAATACCATGTATATTCTCAGGTTCTGCTACAATTTCAGAATAGCCAGAATCCAGCCCTACAATAACTTCTACGTTGATTATTGGCAGAGCTTTTATCCTGGCTCTCAAATAACTGAACACAGATCTCAACAATTAAATAAGCAACTTCTGGTTATTCAGGCCTTACAAGACGACAGAACACTCCCTTTGTAAATTAACTATAAATATACACAGAGAAGGTGCTCCTGTAATATATCAACATTTTCAAAACCCTCTTCCTTCCTTTTTCTCATCATTTTGCTGAACTTTGCTCAAGAAACTTTAAAGCTGCAGCCCAAATGTCAGAACACACCCCACGTTACTTGACTGCTCGTGACCTGCACAGACTACACCATATAACTGGGAGTTGAGATGTTTCAACTTTGCTGATACTCTTTGCTGTCTCTCAAACCGCATTAATGTGTTAGTTCTGAGAACTAAAATCTCTTATAGCAGATAAATCCAGAACCCTTTCAGGAAATATGCCCTTCACACTGGACAGAAATGATGCCATAAACCTCAGTGAGCAGCACCCTCTGCTCTAAAGTCACAAATTGCAACAAGTACTTGTACTGTAAAAAATACAGTATGCTAAATCTTCATAAAGTAGAAACACCTTTGCATCGCAACTTAAAAAAGAGGATGTAATACAAGAACTTTTCCATTTCAAACATCATCCAAGGGTGTTTAAAGCAAAATCTCTTGATTTCAATAACAACATTCTCACTCAGTAATAACATTGCTCAGGCTAAGAACTGAGTGCTAATTCAGAAAAAATATCAATAGAACAATAAAATTCTGAGTTTTCACAACTGAGATTATGTATTTGTAATATTGCCTAATCCAGTTTACACAGCCTTTAAAACAGATAGGAGGAAATAGCTCAACCCTTAGTATGGAATAAAATGTAGAGTGACAAACTTAATAAAAAATTAACTTTCCCCCACTTCTTACAAATTTGGCTCTTAGGACTGGCAGTCAGGCACATAAAATAAGAAACAGTTTGGTTAAAATAAGCAAATTGAAGTGACAGAGGAAGAAAAAATGGAGCCCCCAAAGCTGTTTTCCTCAATGACAATGCAGTCACCCACCCTCCAGAGGAGATTTATTCTCTGCCTCAGAGAGGCAGCACTGGCCGCTGTGGCAGGGCTCGCTGCCTCCTTTCTGGAAGTGACTGGGAAAACTCAATTTCCACCTCAAACAGCTGCCAGACAATAAAAGAAAAATTACATTTTCCTAGCACTACTTTTTCTATAAACCAGGAACTAGATACAGCTGCACTTTCATTAATTCATGACCCTTTTTTTTTTTGGCCATGGAAGGAAAGTGCTGCTAACTGAAATGAGCAAATCTCTTCCTCTTTCATCGTTTTGTTTGGTTTTTGTTTTGTTTTGGGTTTTTTCCAGATGATTAGCTTAATACAGAGCAATTGAGACTTGCCACTACTTTTCTACAGATATCTGGCACAAACTTTTTGACACAGCTTTTCTAGGAACTGAATTAGCATATAAAAAGGAACAGCCTTTTTGCTGTTGGTATTTGAAAAGCACTGATTGCTCCTACCATCTACCACTGACCTTCACAGACCACACAGTGTGGCAGGCAACCCTTGACAAACATGAAGTGATATCTTCCCATGATGCACTCATACATTGTCTTCTTTGGTATATTTTCCTTTTTCTCTTTCCTCCACTTAGTCTGTTCGTTCCAATAATGACCCTCTCCATCCTCTCTTTCATTCTCTATTCCTTAGCACCATGAAAGGCTCTAACACTTCAAAATCTGCCTAGCCATATTTTCATAAACACTTACAGAAGCTGTACCTATTTCTAATCAACAAGAGTAGAATTCCAAAATTCTCATTCATTGACGAAAAAAAGAGTGATACTGTTGCCCTTTTAAGACTTTTCTCCCCACATTTTGCACAGCTTGTCATTTTTTCCAAAATTATTCTGATGGCTGTGGCATTTCCTCGAGGGGCTAACACAGTAAAGTATATTTATTTCCCCATAACATAAAAAGACAAATCAAATACATATATATTACTTCTTTACCAGTGTATCTTCATACTCTTTGACACAGATACATTTTTCATACAACTTTCCCTTTCTTTAGTTTGCTGCTGTGTCTATTCTGCTAGTGCACATTGCTGCTTCTGGACCTCACAGTTTGCTCTTCCATTTCATGTCAACATCACCCTTTATATCAAGTGACTACCAAATTACACTTTGTTGTCAATGGATTATATTTCTGGAACAGATTTTAAAACAATATTCACAATTCAAGCTGAGAAAAAGTGGCAATAAATTAATATCAAGGGCTCATAGGCTCTTTACAATATGCTGAAATGGAGCTGAGTTACCCAGTCAGAGAGCTGAATTTGACAATGTCCACATTTATGCTAATACAAGTTTTCTTAAAGTTTTTATAATCCAAGGCTTTGTCATCATCTTGAGATGGAAATGACCCTCAATTTATTTAGATGATCCCACAAAAGTCCCTCTGCAAGGGCTTCCCAAACACAAATTCTAAAGCTGAAAACATCCCTGACTCCTCTCTCGACTTTTACAAGTGCCCAGGTGAAGTGGCTCAGGACCCTGGCCACCAGAGCAGTGTCCTGCCACCAACTGGACATCTGCACCAGCTGCTCAGCCTGTAACAAGGGGAGAGGCTGAACTGTCCTCGAGTGCTTCGTATTTGCCGGCCAAGAAAAGTCCCCCCGCTGAGATGGAATCCTGCACCAAAAACTCCCAGTCCAGGGAACCAACAGGAATTCTCCCATATACCGTAAGACACTTATGGAGCATCAGGGGGTGTTTTCTTTGTGTTTCAATTGGTTAAGATTTCACTATAGATCTTTCCCGCTGATCAAAAATTCTCTTTTCCCTGGAAAGTCAGCATGGGAAGCAACACAAGCACAAAACTACCCTAAAGTGTCCCAAGATAAAGCAAAGGGACACTGATGGATCCTTTCCTGCACTGTTTGCTTCTTCCAGCTCTACTCTTGGAGAGCTCTAAGGTCTCCCAGGTGTTTGTTTTCTTGGACATGTTTGGGAATCACACACACAGAGCACACTGAATACACGGAACAAAGATTCAGAAAGGATCCATCCCTATGAATCCCAGCTCAGTATATGGACAAAGTCAAATGCTGCATAGATGTAGATACTTGAATCTGTTTCCTTCTTGTTTAAGACACTGCTTTACACAAGGACTGGAGTCCCCTACAAAGCAAAGCATGTCTTCTGAAGGAGTCTCTCTCACTCTTGCCTCATCAAGCTTTTTCAAAATTTATAGTTCTATAAGTAGTCATTTTTACTGTAATACTACATACTGCATTGCAAGAAACAGTATAAAAATTATTACGGGACATATGCAACAGGCCCCTAATTCAGACTTTTACCTGCATATATTTTAATGTATGTTTTTTCTTTTCTTTAGCAGTTATAAAGCTGATTTGTCAAGAGTAGTACCCATCTTCTTTTGAGACAGAGTAGCATATCTAAATCAACATCAATAAACTGACTTTGCCTACCAAAAGGTATTGAGTATTATGTGTAAGGGCATGTCAATTGGTAAATTCACAGATATATGAGCAAAATCTATCAAAGAAAGCAAATGGTCTTCATTTTAAAAATAAAGTATGTTTTTTTCTAAGCAAAGAAAATCTATATATATAATTTAAAAAGAAAAAGAAAAAAAAAAAGGTGGAGTAGATACATACATGGAAAGATTCTCCAATTCACAGTAAAATCTGAAAATGATTGGCAGCAAATCTGTTTCCTTAGCCTGTCCAACAAAGCTGCAAGCCAACCCAGCATTTGGCAAATGAGTATGCAGAGCCTGGGGTGAGATCATAATACTGTATTAGGAGCTTCAGATTCTTGGTGTTGTTTTTGTTTTAATTCTCTGGAAGGCGACAGTTGGTTTGTGCAGTTATTTTAGCTCGGGGCAAAGACTCTGTTTGTCTGTTGCTCCTTATAAGTTCTGAGATGGTAGGTTTGCTGAGACTAATCTTTTCTCACACCATCCTAGAATTTTCTGATTTAAACCATAATCTGTTCCACTAGAATCTTTAAACACTAAGAAGATTTCTTTTTTTAAATAAATTTTTTTGTGTAAGTCCATATATTCAAAAGACAATGTGAGTCATTATTGCTGCTGTATTTATAAATAATATAGACTGCTTCAGTCTGTATCAATCAGTGTTAGATGTAATTGGTGGAACTCATTATTTTAAATTGAGCATGACAGTTTTACAATTACAATATGTATTTAGTTGAAATTAGCGTTGTCCCAAAAGGAAACATGAATTCCTCAAATCAGTAGCAAAGCACCTTCCTGCTGGTACACATCTCACAGCTAAGCTAAAACAAACACCCTTTCAACAGCTAAGATTTATTGTTTATGCCCCTTAAGTTTCAACATAATTTTTAAATATCTGGAAAATCCCTGCTAACAGTTTTATAGTGCTACTTGCTATTTATCTTCTCAAACACTCTCCTTGGAATGTTCTTGAGTTTCATTTTTCTCTCAGTACAACAAGCCTGCCACCTAGCGCTTTATGCTACCTCTAGTACACATTTTTACTGGATAATAACTTTTTTTACAGTTTTTGGATAAAAGATGTCATGCCCCTGAATGCACATCCAAGGACGTTTGCCTACACATGCTCAAATTGTATCCTCTTGCTGCCAGGTTGCATTACGTTTCAATATTTATTAGGCCGTATTTGTATTTCTTGACCAGCACACAACCATCCTGTAACTGTGTTTCTCTGCTGAGAGATCTGAAAGCCTCACTGAGGCTGTAAAAGGAAAAACCTGCGCATTATTTTAAGAGGGTAAAAATATAAAAAATAAAGGAAAAAAATTATGTCAGTTTAGTGTGAGAAATATTAGGGGAGCCATTGCAGCTTGGGCCCAATGCAGCTCTAAACAGACTCACTGCTGGGAAGTCCTGTTACAGCACCGAAGATATTCTACCCTGGAATGGGCTCGGAGCTAAATGGTGCTGAGAACACCTGCCTGGGATCCAGGAGCAACAACTCTTTACCAGTGGTACCCTCCCTGGGACGCAAAAGCTGGAGAACGATGGGGGAAAGGCAGCCTAAAGATTCCATTCCCAAAAGTAAATTTCCAAGCAGCAGGGCTGGAGCATCCCAAGAAGTGAATTAGGGCAGATCCCAGTGTGCCACTCTCACACTGACTGCAACCAGAGCAGAGATTCATTCCAGATCCAGCACCATCTGCCCCAAGATCAATTTCTCTCTCAGAGGTTGTTTATGTCCACTCTTCTGTGAGGAGGATGACCAAGTTCTCTCCAGCACCCTTTAGCCAGTTTATTGCAAGGCAGCTGGACCATAAGATAAAATTCAGCGCAGCAGCTAGAAGGCTTTTCTCCTTTTTATTAAAGTATAACATTTGTCACATAATAGATTAAGCCTAAACTCTGTTTTGCTCTGAGACAGTATTGAGCTGATATTTCTAAAAAGTCATCAGAATTTGTCATAAATTACCTACATTTAATAATCTGCCCTCTATTAAACCATCTTTCTAGTTATTTCTATTGAAAAAAAAAAGAAAATAAATAAAATAACACCTCTGAAGGAGTAATAAAGCCTTCAGTCCAAAGCCCAGGTATCAAAAGGTAGACTTCTTTTCTTAATTTTTGGCAAGGCTGGTAAATTTTGAACAAAGCAGGTAAAAGAGGCAAGTGTTTGGGGTTTTTTTCAGGCACCACATACACTGCATGACAACATAAATTAAAAGTTTTAAATTAAAATACAAATTTACTTCAAGAAATGGTAAGGACTATAGGTAAGGACTAGCACTTTCCTTTGCTTTTCCCTTTTTGAAACCCTGGTGTGTCAGCAGCAATGGGACTTCAGGACTGAACCAGAATCCTTAAGAGGCTCTTCAGCCAGAAGCAAAATTTCCTTCTTTGTCCCCAGCTCCCTGACAGATACCAGATCATATCTTGAGAGTTTTTACTGAATGTACATTTCATACTTCCTCACCAACTTTGCACATGAACGTATCATTCTTCATCTTCGTGAGTTGCTGACATACTGAGGGAATCTCTTTATAACTCATAACACTATTGCTTTTTTCCTTGGTATAAGTACAGACAGGACAGCAATATGATTTTATGGCTCAGAGCTGAGAATGGCACAGTAAAGCCACAAACCAATTATTCAGGTCAATCCCAAAAAAAAGTTGTTGCAAGATATTTAGTAGATCACATTTTTCCTGTGGTTCACTTCAAGTAGAAAAAGAACAGCTACTAAATTTATCCCATAGCAATTTAAAAAACAAACAAACACCCTATGAATACGTTTTCCTACTACTAATTATGATGGAGTTTTTAATATATAAACTAAGCAATGTGCTCTCTGGCTTCCTATTTCCTCCCTATGTATCCATGAGATTGACTACAGAAGCTCAGTGGTGCCAGTACACCTGCCCCTTAAGGCTTCTTGCAATGGACTTTCCATCCTCCTCCTTTGCCTTTCTCATCCCAGAAGAACATTTGAAAGGGTGGCTGATGAGCCATTGTGGGAAGCCATCCACAAACCACATTTCATAAAACTTTGAGTTAAGAGGAAAGTTAGAAAGAAGGAAATACCTCGAGCTCAGAAATCAATCAAAATTTGTCCATTCTTCCAGCCTTTTTATGCACAGATATTCAGGCCTCCTCTTTTTTAAAGGCTGCAAATCCACCAAATATTTGCATCAGAGGCATATTATCAATAAATAGGTTTAAACTCTATAAAAAGCTACAAATCATTCGGTCCCTCTCTGTATTAATTCTCTTCGCAGATGACCCATCCCTCTTGACCTCTATTAATTTCTGGATTCTCTAATCCACATCAAAGGTCAGATTGTAATCCCTGAAAGTGGGCTAGGCTTGCATGGGAAACTTTACAGCATTACCCTGGATATATAATGCACTTCTGGAAGGGAAAGACAGGCTGCACCTGATTTTATTTTGAGTTCACAGATAGTCACAGTCCCACAAAACCGTCCGTCCAGCCCAAAGATGGGCACTAGATTAATTTAAATTGGTAATTTGTTGCAATTTCATTGCATTGTGACTACAATCTGGCTGTGCATTGCTGAGAAAACCTACTTGAATGCAGCTCTTTTTTCTCTCTCTTCCCTGTTAATGGTGGGACCCAAAACCAATAATAAATACTTCTAAGTATTATTTTTTAAGGATAAAAGGGAATAAGAAACTAAGTTGTGTAAATCCATGTGCATTTTTTCAACTTCATTGGGTTAGCTGGGAATTTTCCAAGTGGAATGGGCAAACCTTGAGTACTCCGCTCATATGCAAAATTCTAACTGTGCAGGCAAATAATACAATTAATACTCATAGGACTGATTTGTTGCAAGCTTTTATGCTTCTGCATGTAGCAGTATTAGAATTAGTCGTACTTCTTGTTTGATATGTAGCATTGGAATGGTGACATTCAAAATAATGTACACAAACCAGATATTTTGGAAAGTTTTTGACCCCAGAAATACGGCTGAGAGAGGTTTACTGTGGAAAGTATCATATCCTTTCAAAACAAGTGATTGTTAGCAAGCCGGTATTTCAACCTCTGTGTAGTAAGAAATCATGAATTGTAAATGTAAGCTCTGTTTTTTTCTGGAACACTGGTTTAACTGTGTCTCCATTTATGATTTAAAGCTTTGTGTCTGTACATAACTCACATCAAAATCACAGAAGTGGCATTTGTCCCGATGATTCCTCCCAATCTGTCCGAAACCATCTGGTTTTGCTGCATGTTCCCCTGCATGCAGGAGCTCTGGTTCTGACAGCAGCGCATTCCTACCGCTGACATGAGAGGACCAGATCCTGCCTGTGTTTGGATGCACGCTTTGCTATCCCAGGGTCACTGTCATGCATCACCCTCGCTGGGCACCAAAGAGCAGTAACAACAATAAATACGAACGCAGCGCCGCAAAGCGGGATATTCATGGTTTGTGTGCGTGCCTAAGTCAGCTGCACAACCATCTCTGGTCTCCACTCAGAATTCATTTGCATGGATTGAATCAGCATCTGACTGGTCACAGCAAGATTGGCATCCACCAGCAAGGCCTAGGGACACGGCCCCTCCTGACCAGAAACACAGAGACACCATCCAGAAGCAGACTTGTACTCAGCCTACAGGGATATTTGCATGGACAAACAAAACTGTAGCTTCTAAAATCACAAAGCTTTCTTTCGCATTTGTATTCTTCTTATTACGTATAAGAAATCTTTCATAAGATTTCCCCCAATATTCCAAAGCAATGGCAAAATGTACACTTTTAGCTCAAGAAATCCTTCCTCTCACAAAGTTCCTGAGCTGCAAATTGTGGGATGTGAAAGGAGAATTACCACTGTATGTTTGTCCATTTGCTGTACTCTTCCCCTCGCATTCAAAGCCACTTCTGACAACAGGGTACCAGAATCCATAGACCATTGTGCAGCTTCTACAACATTCTTATACCTTTAGTATTTTTCTGATTTTTATATCTATGAGGCTTGTTCTCATTCTCTTACTCTCAGAGAAGTTAATTGTCTGTGTTGTACATTTTCAATAATACTGTGAAGTCATGAAGAAGGAAATGAAAATAATTTTATAGAAGCCATGTCTGATGATTTTCACACAATCTGGTTAATACACTTTTACATGCCCTGTCTATGACACATTTCCTATCCTATTTCTACTAAGTTTTGATAATTTAAAGTAGAAAAACTACTCGTGTCCAGTGGTGCCATGTTTTGAAATGCCATATGAGAATGGAATCTGATGTTTAACGAACTGTTCCTCTTATCTCTAGGATTTGATGGCTTTGCTACTCTCTCTGTTGATCCTTTTGGCACAGTATCTGTATTTAGGTTAAGTCCCTGCAATGTTTGAGTGTGTTGCCTCCTATACAAACATTCTTTCCCATCCTGTTTGACCCATCTCTACTTTCCCTGTGTTTTCATTTGTGCTCAGATCACTTCTTCAATCACAACACAACCCGTGTATAGCATTAATATTCTGTTTACGTTCCTACATCACTCTGAAAGGAAACAAACAAGGAATAAACTAAAACAGTCTCTGCTCCCCCACTGGTGAACTCTCTTTTTCTTTACTGTCTTCAATAGTTGAGTGATGTCAATACCAGTACCTCCACCAACACCTGCCTGCTCCCCCTTCCTAGGCTGGAGGATGGCAATGCCAGGCAGGAGGAGGAGAGGACCTGGCAGGAACTGGGTACTGGGGGCAGAGCTGGAGGAGATAACAACAGCTAAGCTTTCATAGGGCAGGGGATATTCACAGCATCACAAGTTGCATCACATTCCTCTAAGCTTAGCAACAAGCATTGCTCAATCCACGTTCTGCTGGTACGGAGAAATCGAGGTTATCACACCAAAGTTATCCATGCACTCAGGATTGTAAGGAACTCTAAGGTTTTGCTTGGATGACCATTCCAATTTTTGGGAATTATTGACATGGGGGGGGGGGGGGGGGGGG
>VWZG01009503.1:1732566-1781563 GCA_013396735.1 Grallaria varia
GGGGGGGGGGGGAGACAAAATTTAAACGCTTAAAACTGGTCATTTTGAAGGTGGCTAAACTCAAATATGTTGCTCAAAGCGTTCCTACAGAAGATCTTAACCATAACGCAAATCACTACCTGTATTCCTATTTTTGTACAACTCACTGATTTTGATTCTAAGGAGCAGAAACAAATGTGCCTAGAATTTTGATTTCTCATAATCTTATGCTGCTCATAAGTATATACAATTTGTTTCTTCACAGTATTTTCCTTCCTCTTGAGCAATAACTATTCCTATATTGTAAGAATATTCTTCAGTTAAAGAAGTAAAGAGACAATATAAGTGTCTAAAGAAAAAGTTTCTTAATGAGTAGTGAAATAAGCACAGAAAAATTACCATCCAAATGTCTGTCTTGTACCCAAACTGAAACATGGTAATGCCATACTTTAAAATACTTCTACAGATAAGAAATTGGAGCATCTCTTTATGATGTATATATTTTTTAATGCATGATCTAGCAGGTAATGGAATGTGCTGACAAGAAATTGTCATTGAGATCTTAGGTCAGTCAGTTGCCCATAAATTAACAGATTATTTCCATTATGGTGCATCATCCACTAAATACAAGAAATGTGGAATTCTGTGAGGGTTTTGGGGGAGGTTTGTTGGGTTTTTGTTTTTTTTAAATTAGCACAGGCTCCCTATTACCTCCAGATAAAATAACTCTGAATATTGTTTATATTTGGTACTTAAATGATTGAAACTATTAAACAAAAATTTATCATTTCAAAACAACAAGATCTTTAAAATATTTTGAAATCTGGCCAAAGACAAATAATAGTAGTGAGTTAAAGGTGAAAGGGCACCTTGAATATAGTGTTATTTGTCTCCAACATGATTTATGGACCCAGCCTGAAACGTGATAGCAAAAAATAAGGTTTTTCACAGAGGTGCCTGAGGTCTACAAATCTCATTACTGTCATTTCTTTCCCATCTCTTAAATTTAATAACATTTATTTCCAAAGGACAAGTAAACATTGGCACACATATCCAAAATAATCTACATAGCACTGCCTTCAAAATATGAACTTCTCATGTAATTATTATATTGTTTTAAACAAAAAAAATTTTTATATAGATACACAAATTTTTTCCTCTAAAAGTGAAATTTCTGTTTTGAACTAAGAGGGATTTCTTATTCAAAAGAGAAAAAAACAACAACTGGAATTGAATTTATTGATCAATCGTGTCTTCAGTACAGAGTTTCAGGGAGTATTTTCAACTTGGTCTACAACATTTAAAATTTATGTTCTAGTTTAAGGAATTATATTTGAACTTAACTTCTCAGAGGAAAAAAAAATCAAAACAACCCACACCAAATGTATTTAATAGCTGTTTTAGGCCTAGAGATATGTCAGCACCCAGTGTCTTTTATTCTGTTAAACTGTACCTTGCAGAAGCAAACCATTTAAGGTGAGAAAGATAGATTAGTAAAGACAAAAAACATTCCTTTATTAGATAAATGATGCCTCAAAGATATTCTAAAATAAAACTTTTGTGTACGCTCTAAAATGAAATGTTAACAAACAAGGCCACAAATCAGAATAGATGTCATAAATATGTTCAGAGATATGTCTTTATGTATAAATTCAAGTTTGAAGCAGGAACAATGATAGAAACAACAGACAAATGAATCCCATTGCCTGACACTGAGCAGGTATGTATAGAAGTCACAAAAAGGTGTTTTCCACCATCCCATCTGTTTTTATGATGATTAAAATGACTATTTAACATCGATATTGGCACAGGAAAATTGGCACAGCTCACTAAGGGATTCCTGCACGTGGGTAATAACCATTCTCATCCCTTTAGGTCTTTCACTCTGACTATCAAAACTGTGATGCTTTAAAGTAAATTTGCCAGAGGCACCTTTTTTCCTACATTAAGAACATGGAGACAGCACAGAGTATCATTTTACGGTCCTGTGAGAGCAGCTGCACACCCTGGCCCTGGGAGGCAGACCCGCTAAACCATTCAGAATGGCCCCAGGGAACAAGGCTGTTCAGCACATTTGCATTTCCCCACCATGAGTTCTGTCTTTTAAGCAAGGGCACGATTTCTACTCCTTTCATTCACATATGCTGAGATACAGAGAATAAGCCCATGGCTTGGTCAGTCCCTCTAAGCTAGCTGTAAGGAGTCAAATTTTAGAGGACTTTAATTTGTATTCTTGTGGACAAAGTAAGAGAAGCCTAGTGGGCCATTTTATTTTTCAGACAAACTATCAACGTGCCCAGCTTCAGAAAATCTCAAGAAAAATATTTTGGTTTTCCAAGAAAAATGAAATCGTCACATAACACGTAACCAACAATTTAGTACACAACATTAAAACCACAAGTACTCACAGTAGCATGTTCCCCTGAGTGGATTTCCAAGATACCTATTTTCAGAGTCACAGCTGCAGGGGGAAAAGAAAGACAAAACCAAACATTCCCATTAAACACAGTATAACTTTAATAAAAATGCAGCATTCAAATAGCATGGGTTTCATTACTAGTAGCACAAACACATGCAAATAAAAAGCATTTTATATAGTAGTTAATTAGGGTATGCTACTTCCTGGAGACACCTTTCTTTCCTTAGATAGGAGACCCAGAGTGACCCAGCTCTAGACTAAGGCACTTGATTCATCTGCCTGAAGTCAGTGGCTCTTGCAGGACTCAGCTCAGACGTGTGTATGTGCCCTGTTGGACAAGAGAAAGCTGATCTCTTTATCCCTGTCACCTCAGGGACAGTTTCCTCCCTCCCCTGGTTTTGATGTGGCCCTCCACAAGACAACAGCTGAGCATCTGCGAGAAGGATCATTGACTGCAGAAAGTGTTCCCAAGTACGTTCCTCTCCAACACAGACAGTCCTGAAGCACTACCAACTCTTCAAATGAAAATAAAAATAACAATAGCAGAAAAAAACCAACCAAACAAAAAACCAAACCAAAACAAAAGCAAACACAAACACAAACGCCCAAAGCATAAAATAATTATTACATTTCCACAGCACCACAGAGGAGCCGGAGGGGATCCAGAGCTGTGCTGGGTGTTCTAGAGAGGCTACACCTGAACCGTGCAGCCGCAACCAGCCCAGGAACTGTAGCCAGAGGTACAGCACAGGAGCACAGCAGTGTCTCACTGCTCGGCTTCCATGAACTTCAGAGGCACTGGCTCCTCTGCCTCAACCACCTTGGGCACCAGAGGGAATTCAAACTGAATGCAACACACTGATGCTGCTGACAAGATGTGTGCGTGCTTTCTTATTGATAAGACATACAGCTATTGATAAAATATATAGCTATTTTCAGGGAGATGAACTATCCTACAGAAATTGACAGTCATCAAATTCACTTATATAACTTTACTCTGAAAACACCACGTATCTTCATAGGAGATGATTAACCTGCTTTTGGTTTTCTTGGCTATTTCACAGAAGTCTCCAGCAGGATTATAGCTTTCTATTAAATATACAGAATGATTCATTAAACAAAGAGAAAGCTAATCGTTGCCTATTAAATTTCATATAAATATTTTCCCAGAGGAAATCTGAATCACTTAATATCTTGGACTACCTTTTCATTACTTTATTCTAAGAAACTTAATTCGCAAGATTCTTTTTTCTTTTGCATGATTATATTTGTGAGTAATATTAAAAATACCTTCAAACTTGGATGTCATATCATTTACCAAGTTGCAGACAGTATTACAATGTTTGTATTTCTGCTGGCCTCCTCAATAGTTTCCAACTGGTGATTCTTAACATGCTCATTGTTATTAATAAGCAGAGAATCCCATTGACCCTTTGTAACAATGCCATAAAGAAATAATCAGCAGCAGCATTAAAATGGAAAAGTGGAAAAACAAATGTTCTAGACTCTGGCCTTGTCCACTCCTGATCTCACATGAGCATGAGAAGTCTTTGCAGGGTCGACTACAGAAATTCAACACTTCTTTAATACAATAATTTTAAAAATAAATCTCCAGGAAAACAAAGCCCCCTACGCTTCAAGTCTAATCACAGCACACAATTTATGGTCTTCTTCATGAAGACCCTCCAGCCCTACAGTCCTTTCCACAGAATTCAGAAGAGGGTCTGATCCTGACTCTCTTGCAGGTACTTGGAAAAGAGAAAATCATCTCAAGTAATAATATTGGTCTACCTGACACAGGTTTTTTTCTAAACAGCACAAAACACTAACAAAATTCTTCAAAGAACAGCTTGCTACCCCAACAGATTAGGCTCCTAAAAATGGATTCATGTCTGAAAGTGTCTAAGGTTTGGAATTCTGAAAGAGAACTAAGGGAAAAGGATCATTTCCAAATGAAGAGCTTGAAAGAATTTCTTTTTCTTGCATGTAAGATTGCCACATAAATGAGACAGTATATCACATAGCAATCTACAACATGATAGAGATTATTGTAACAGGAATATTTTTTCTTCTGAATTGTTTCAAAGGCAAGGTAGAATATTAAATCTTTGGGGTTTATACCTGGAGAAAAAAAAAAAAAGGATCAAAAATAACTCTAAAGTCTGAGGATGAAGGCAAGAAACTGCTCCCTGCTAATGCTGCTGCGCTGTGTATGCCATGGAAGAGCAATATCCAGCTCCCAGGAACAACAAATTGTACGCCTTTCCACGGGGACGCACTAAACAAATTCCACTGAAACTCCTGTCCAGCTACACCACTCACCTGTGGTGATTCGACCCAGGGACTAAATGGCTACTTTTGGCTTTTTTTTTTTTTTTTTTTAAATCTTGAAAATCTTTATGAAAAAAGACAGCCGTTTCCATACAGCTTCCCTTCTCCATTCAGCCACCCTTCTAAACAAGTGAAACGATCTCCTGGGGATCAGCAATTACGACAACCCAGGGATTTCCAGCATCACATGAACTTTTCTCGTAGTTTTATTTCTACTTATCTCACAGGAAAAAAACCCCAAGCATGAATACAGAAAAAAAATATATCAGTAAACTCCATCTAATGCATCACAGGTTTCACAACTTACAAGAACACACAAAAGAATGGTTAATGCAAAAATTACTAGGTATGAAATATTTTGCAACATACGAGTATTCATAAGTATTCATTCAAATCCAAATAATTACTAATTCCCTGACAATTACAGAAGTGACCTTCAAATATCTTGAAAAGAAAATGGCAATGTAATTTCAGAGCCAGACATTTCGGTTGTTTCAGCATAATGCATGATGAAATGATAAAATATGCATAATAAAAGAGAACGGTGAATTAAACCACAGCAAAGTACTTTGATGTATTACCAAATATATTATACTCTGTATTAGGAGCCTCATGGAAGCAACAGTCCTCAAGGACCCCTGCTGGGTCCTGCACACACACACACACACACACAAAGAGGATTCCCAGTAACTGAAGGGGCCTAAGATTCACCTGCTACCCGTGTTCCTTCTATGCCATCTCATTAAAACACCTGCTTTAATTATGCTATATCAAGAATAACAAGAGGTGAAGTTCTTACTAGTTAGGCAAGCCTGTTTTAATTCAAATGGAAGATACTATTTAAACAGTTTGCAGTGGAGGGAAAAGATAAAACTAATAGGATTAAGAATATACCTAAAATTATTCACATAAGCATGTATGCTCAGTTCCAATTAAATTTAGTATTGTCTTTTAATCCTATCCTATTTTATTAGCATTCCTATTGGTCTGCATTAGTCACTAGTTCCAGCGACAAAATTGTCTATTGCTGAATTGTTTCCTTATGAGCTTTACTCATGTTACCAATTTTTGTTCCTTTTCCAAAAGCCAGGGCACATTTGACCATATGTGAAGTATAACATGTGCAGCCTATCTGAGAAATGAGAGCTACACTCATTATTTTCTGTGCCACAGGGCTATGATCATTTGCTTTAAGTGGTAATAATGAATGAGCAGTTCCACTCTGGCACGACTCCAAAGACACAGCTCCCATTTACAACGACAAACGGAGGAAGGCTCCTACTCGGTTACGTACAACTTCTATGATTTGTTCCAATACAAAAGGATTCAATTCATCAAGCTCACTGACCTTTGGATGGCCTGCTATTAGCACTTATTCCCCAACCTCTCTCTCAATTATCCTTTCAAAATGCAACAATTTTCATTCACTTTCTTTTTTTCCCTCCCCAGATTTTCTGGAAGTTCAAAATAAAATTTATTGACAAACACATTAAAAAATAATTTTTCTCATGTGTACGACCAAGCCAGTGGTCATTTCTTGCTTTCTCTTTAAATACAATAAATGTGTACATGTTTCCAGTAAGATTTACAGATTTGGGTTTGTTTTTTTAATGAATGAAATGCTTCTTTGTACGAGAGAGCTTACAGATAACCTTCTGTTGAAGCTTCGCAATGTATATGGTCTTGTGCACTGTATCTGTATCTTGTAAACTTAAGAAAGCTAAGCAACTGGCAATTAGAGGAGTGTATATATATATATATAATGTCTAATTTTATTGTTCTTACTGGTATGTCCATTAAGGATGGTATACCCTCCAGCTTCTCACCTAAAGAAAACTGTCAATATAACAACCACCCTGGAGCTACAGCTTTCTAAATGAGTGATTTGATCACGTGAAAACCTTCTTATAACAACTCATCTAATTTTTGATGGTGAGGGCATGATTTTGTGCAGTTCTGCTGCCACCACTAATTGGTAAATCTTTCCTTTCAAATAAAAGCAAAGCAAAAAGAGAGGAACAAGGGGAAAGTAACACAGTACAGATGGACTTTCCTCTAGCTGAGTTTGTTTTCAATGCCAGACTCTCAGGGAAGGCAAAA
This sequence comes from Grallaria varia, assembly GCA_013396735.1. NCBI lineage: Eukaryota > Metazoa > Chordata > Aves > Passeriformes > Formicariidae > Grallaria > Grallaria varia. Next base: position 1,739,396 of record VWZG01009503.1, read on the forward strand.
ATGTATGTCAGACCACTCTTGACAGACAATGTTATTTTATTCAACTGGTTCCCTGATAAGGCAGTTTTCTCGTGTTCTGGCCCAGACCAAGGCTTGCCAACTATAGAAGGTTACAGTATGTTAGATAATATAGCTATTTATGACCCTTACCTCATATTTTGTCCTTGCAAATTAACAGACCACTTTCATAGTGTCTGGGCAAGAGCTGCCATACCTTTCTGATGTACAGCTGGTCATAAACAGGCCTGGGATTTTGCCCAAGTTCTCAGTGTTGTATCTACAAGAGGTTCCTGATAAATTCAGACTAACTCTGCTTTAGCAGAGTGTCCCTGGCCCCTGACTGGTGTCTTGTCCCAGCTTTTAGACAAGTAATTTCTTCTGGGACTACTGCTCAACTCTGTCCTACCCTTTACTTCTCAGGCTGTTCCCTGTCTATCCAGGAATGTTCTTGTAGCTGTTCTCCATCACTGATTTCTGCTTCTGATCTCCTTGCCCCTGTTCCTGATCTTGCACAACATGATTGTGGTTTTATTCTACTTTCTTGGTACCACAGTGTAATGCTATGGGAGAAGGGAAGTTGAAAAGTAGAATGCTATTTAACATGACCAAATTCGGTTACATGGGGCACCTTGAACTGAAGTTCAGGTGGTGCTGGCAAGGCTGAACCTAAGACTGCTCCAGTCACTAGGTAAGGCCTGTGGCATCACAAATGTGAAGAAAAACTACATACTGGTATATATTACTGCATCCTGAGCATTAAAAGTGCGCCCGTGGTGTTGTGACTGCAGCTTTTGCAGACACTTATGGCACAGCTGATGAACCTTTAGTAACAATGATGCACCAACACTGAGCTCAGCACAGATTCACACACGAGCATTTACGCTGCTTATTGATTACCCCTTCCTGAAAGTCACGCAAGACTTCCTATTCTCAAAGTACCTTTCCAGCAATGAGAAAATAAGCTGAGGTAGATGCTTCACTACAGCCAATAATTCAGAATTCGTAACTTTTTGGAAGTGCTGCCACAGAAACTGCATGTTTTCAGCTCAAGAATGGTGACTCACAGGGGGAAGCAATAACCCAGGAACAGCTGAGGTTGGTAACCAGTCCAGGATGAGGAGTGAGTGACTCATACCTGAAATCCAGATTCACACTAATGTGTGGTCAAGGCAGGTCCTGTCTGGCTTCAGTACCTTTCCCACGGAACTGCCCAAGAGCAACCACATCGCATAACCCCCAACAACAGACACGGCCAACAGCAGTGACAGGGAGTGACCTCACACCCAGCACAGTTCAGCTACATCAGCCTGTGGCATGTAGCTATTAAACCTATTAATTGCTAATTATTACTGTATTTTCATCTTGTGATACAGTCTTTATTTGGCTGAAGTGAAATAAAATAAATACAGAAACTAATAATCTATAAATGCAAATATATCCCTCTCACAGTTAAGGGTCTGCTTCTTGACTTCACTGACATTGTACTCTGCCCTGTATTGTCCCAAAGCTATCCATTTATACTGCAGTATATGTGTGGATCTCTCGGGTTTTTTGAGCTTAAATAACATCTCTTTGGTTCTAATACAAAAATTGGACACTTCCACTTCTCACGCTGCCAAGATCTTTCCAGTCATGAGCAACTTCAGACAGAAAGGATTATCATCCTACCTTTTAAGATAATGATAACCTTCAAAGGTAAAAGGTACTAGGATTTATGTTTCCAGTTAGGACTTTTTAATAATGTGGGGAAATGATTTATTTGTTTTTTCTTGTAAGTGCATACAATGATGTCTTGAGACAATGTTTTCCCTGCAGATTAATTTTTCTCCTCTTCATATAATTCATGAAAAAGCCCTAGGCCAGCAATATTTTTTTTTTTTAAATTTAGGCTGATCTCACCAAAAGAAAAAGTAAAACATCCCAGTTTCATAAGCCAGTTTTTAAATTTCCAGACCCTTCATGCCATGCAAACCCTTCTTCCCTGCAAGATCCAGAATAATAATTATTACAGAGTTCTTATATACTCTTTGAAGTAATATTTCAAATCACAAAATCCATTGCACTACGGGAGAAAATAAGCTTTCCAACAGGTGTTACTTATCACATAATTATATAATTAAGAGAAAAAGGTTAAGAAATAAAAGAGTTTTCTAATAACTTGTAGATTCTATTTTCATCTCTTCTACACAAGCATTAAGTAACCTACAGCCATAATTTGGAACTGGCTGGACAAAAAGTTATCTTTGTTAATCTTCATGAGTCAGACACATGAATCAATGGATTTCATATGCAAATGAGTCGATGTTGCTTCCTATGAACAAGAAAAATGTCATGTCCATGGCCTTACCCGGTTCCTCTGGCACTCTCCTTTCTCTACAAAGGATCATAGTTTTGGCAGTGAGGCACAAACTTTTATATATGTAAAAAGGTGAACTTGGAAAAGCAGATTTCCCTCTTATCAGTCACTGTTCTTCCAAAGTTGGGGAGGAAAAATACACACATTTCTTCTCTTGCATTTTGACCAATATCAGACACTTCAGACATTGCCCAAGCCCTTAAAAAGTCAATGTTAAAATATCCCATATCTCAAAATAAGAGGCTGTGTTTACAAAGACCTGAAGCACATCTCCAAGAAATATTAGCATATGTTTCTCAACTATTTATTTCCTTTTAGATAAAGCAATAGCAAAATAACCATCCCCAGTTTATGGATACTTATTACTATTTAAACTGAAATGCAGTTCCTCCTATGTTTTTACTTTGCAAAAGTCAGTTCACAAAATTTACATTACTTTTCATTCCTTTACAAAATAAATATTGCTGAAATGTGTTAAATGTTAACTTGATATCAACAATGGAGTATTCAGAGAATCACAGAATGGTTTGGGTTGAGAAGGACCTTAAAGGCTATATAAGATAAATGTATGCAAGCCATTGGGCACTGGAACATCTTGCCCAAAGAATTTGTGGAGTCTCCCTCACAGGAGATATTCCAGAACCCTCTGGACACAATCCCATGCCATGTGCTCTGGGATGATGGACCAGATGACCCACTGTGGTCCCTTCCAGCCTGACTCATTCGTGACTCTCTGATCAGCTCTTCACTGCTTCTGAAGTTCTGGCAATCCCAAGGATGTTTGTACATTGTTGTTATTTAGAAATAATTTCTCAAAAAGAGCAGGAGAGGTAGCACTTCAGTAACATTGAATATTTTAACAGGCCCTGACAGTCAGAGTAAATGTCCTGTAAATGGCTCCATCAAGTGGACCAGATGAAAAAAAATATATATACACATGATGGTTTCTTGCACTTTCGTTAGTCATTACTGAATTGTAAAATTTTACCACTATTAAGTGTATTTGCAGAAAACATATTTAACTACTAAACAGTTTATATCATGTTTTTTAAAAATATGTGCCTTATGACTATATTATTGTGGAATTTAATCTACGGTCAGCCACTGAGGGAAATTATTGCAAAGATCTCAATTACAATCTTGATGGAGAAAGGTCAGTGCTACAGAGATCTCCTCTGTTTACACTTGATGTTCCTTGCATTCATTTCACTTTGTTTTAAAGATTCTGAAATGGGTTTTGTTTTAGTTGTGCTGAGGTTTTTTTAACAGAATCACTGCTCATATAAGACTATAATTTTGAGGCAATTTAAGGAAAAGACAATTTCAGAAATACATATTTGAGGATGCCACACACACTGTAATTTTCGGAAGATGGTACAAAGACAAGCAAGTTACTTCTTCTCTTTCTACTACAAATTATGCATGGTAACTTTGATCATTTTCTTGTCATTTAAGACTACAATTTATTACAATATGGCAATAAGTATTTCCAAAAATATGAGAAATTCTGACTAAGCCAAGACAAAAATGACGATTCAGAAGAAACCACATCAGGCATTTTGGAGCGGAGATTGTGGCTTAACAGTGGTCAAATGATGCTTTATCCATGGGTGTTCAAGAATATTAAATGCAAAATGAAGACATAGATATGAATAAATCAGAACATCGTGGTTTCTCTAGGCCATCAGCTATACAGTATTAAGGAGTTTTAGAAAATAGTCATGCTATCTGAATTATTGCTCAACCTGCAACAACAACTTCTAAAGTACTAATGACATACTATAATGTGGAACCAAATCATAAATACCACAGAGGTTTAAGTCTAATCTATACTGCAATTGGCAAGCTGTCATTCTTACTTTACTCTTGCTCTTACGTGACACTTTCAAATAACTTTCACTATTCCTAGATGACTTAGGAGTTTCTGACTAGAAATTCACAAAGCATGTCCAAGATATTTACTAACCAAACAGAGATTACCAGAGAATCATAATTCCTTCTTGAACAACAATTAATGGGGAGCCTCCAAAAAAATTACCCCAAGGGAACCACGAGAGGGCATCGTTAGGGAACATGGAGGCAGTTTGCAGACTCCTAGCTTCCTTCTTGTCCTGTTGGCCTTTAATACCACACTACTGTCCATCAGATCACTTCAATATCTACAGAATCTAACCAATAAGTTGTTCTGATAGTTATCGCCCTGACTAAAAGGATTTTCTTTACCCCACCCCTGCATGGAAAACTCTATAAAACTCAGGCCTTACTGCCTGCCATTGTTTCATTACAAGCACATCTGGCCTCTTTTTAAGTACTTTTTTAATATCTAGGATATCAACCCCCATCTAACCCGCACTATCTTTTATTTGGATTTATTAAAAAATATATCAATCCTAGAGATACAGAAATATCTATTAAGAACAGACCACAGAAAAGTGTGTGGGTGGCTGGAGAAAGTATCAAAGTAAATACAAACATCCGCTTTTCCCTGGGCCCTTTCCTATGAAGAGCCCAAATCTCCATGAGTCCATTATAGCACATAATCTCATGCATTTCCTGGAGTAGAGATGATACTGATACTTCTTTATGAAGTGCCAGAAAAGTGAAAATAAATATTACTCTCTCTGTTGCAAGAACAATACTGTATTTGTCAACACTTCCAGTCTTGGCTGACCCTCCTTGAAAAGTTATTTACCCTTTAAGAAGAAAATTTAAAAGGAATTGCTGGGAAAAAAAGGTAAAAAAAGTCAACTACAATGACACGACAGCCTCACGGCAGGGTACTGTAAAGCATTTTATACCAGGGGTTTTGCTCTGTCAGTCCTGGTCTGTTCACACTGTTTATATTGGGTTTGACAGGCAGACTGCAGAGGAGTGCCTTGGAAAGCAGGGCTTGCTCCCGTGCAAGTACAGCTCAGAGGAGAGCCTTTAAGGAATCCCAATGACTTCCCAAAGGGCACTTCACAGGATAAAGCCTTTTTCAGATGTACAAAATCTCATCCTAAACAATGTCAGAAGGTAAAAAAAAAAAAGAAAGAAAAAAATGGCTCGGGTACTCCAAGATCTCTGGTGATAGAACTGATAGAACTAGCAATGGATGAGAAAATTCTTGCATTGCAGCTGGGAGGGAGTGGGAAAGCCAACAACTCCTACTCTCCCCTAAAAGCTGTTTTAACCTTCCAGCCCACGTACCTCAGCCTCAATCCCTCTGCAGAGAGGCTGTGAGACAGCAGCTTTGGCTGGACTTCTGCTCAGCACCTGCTCTCCTGGATTTTGGAAGCATCACCCTGGATATTGCTCGAATTACCTGAGATGTGTGCACTGCACAAGGTATGATCCATTATTTCACAGGACAGAATGCGCTTCCTCTCCTTCCTGGGCTATGCCAAAGGGGACAAAGTACTGATATATTTTAGTTAAACTTATCACCTTTCCATAGCTATTCTGAGTAGGTCAAAACATGTCCTTTTGATTTTTAAAAACTTGCAGTGCAGGATTCAGTATATATTCAAAAATATTTCTGCTACTGAAAAATGAAATGGAATAATAAAAAAAATAGATAAATTGTCAGAATGCAGTCCTGAAAACCCATGTGATCGCCTGAAATGTTCTACATCCAAAGGATGTGGCTAAAACCCACCCATTCTTACAGTTGAAAAACCTGAGAGCTGATTCTTATTCACTATTTTTAACTAAATATTCTAATAAAAATAATGTCTTTTTGCTGGCTGTGAGCCCCAAAGAAGTGTCTGGGATCAAAGACTAACTATTTTTGTGGCCAACCACTTTGCTGTGTGATAAAGAAAGAAGAGCTTAGAAAGAAAAGCAAACAGAAAACAGAAAGGTTTACGAAACACCTAGCAGTGATGGAGGGGGTAGATTAAGGGCAAAAAAAAAAAATCATGATTACAAAGTACTGAAATTTACTAAACTTGGACCTTTTCTGACATCAGAGAGAAATAAAGAGAACCCAGGAGGCATATCAAAATCCCATTTAGTAATCCAAACATAGAGGAGAGGTGGGTATTAGTGATGCAGAGATTGTGTGAGAACAGTTATGGCATAATCCCTTCACAAGTCTCTATTTCACCAGCCTCGAGCATTTCTATTTTCTATCCATCATTTTCCGACTGTCTGTTGGTTTGCTTCTTAACTCCAGCCTGCATAGGATAATAGGCTACAATTACATTAACTGCCTTTCATCTCAGTTTGAATTAAATTTGTTCTACGAGCCAGCATGAAAATCTGTCCCAAGTCATTTTGCTTAAGTCGAAGAATAATAAACTCCCTCGGTCCAATAATTTAGCCAATGGTTTTAATATTGTGAAATATTTTTTGACTGAGAGATAATATCAAAATTAGTATTTAAGAGGAAAAATTCGGTTAGAATATTTGTCAGTAATAGATGGGATTTCAAAAATATTTCAAATGCAATCCTATCATCAGTTGTTTTCACATTCCTAAGGTCTTTTTTCTCGCTTGTTCTCTGATTTGGGGTTCTAATTTATGCAGAATTAACGCTCCAATTTGTAACATTATCCATAATTTAGAAATGCAAAATATTTTAATGCCAATTGAAACACACTTCTGGTGACTGAAACGGTCCATCATGTCAGCAAAACAAAGTACTTGTTACATTTTCCATAAACAAGAGAGAGAAATCAACTGAGTGCACAGTGAAGAGGTGAGCTCTGAGGCAAATGCACTTTTGGGAATATCAGTTTGGAAAGAAATCCAAATAATTCACTCTACAATTATATTATGTTTCCTTTCTGGATTTTTATTTAAAAAAAAAAAAAAATAACTGAAATGACCCTCTAATTTCAAAGTTCTTCTTCAAGAGTGGCTTTGGAGAGCATCTTAAGCACCACATCAATTTTGAAATGGCAGAATGTTTTATAAGCAATCTTGGATTTGTTTATATGTAATATTCACATTATTTGTAAAAATGACACAATCAACAGACAAAGTAGTGTTGAATTAACAGAAACAACTAATGAGAAACACACAAGAACTATAGTAAAATATCATGTTTTAAAGGAAAATATACACCATACAAGCTACTGCCACAACAGAAGAAAATTCCAATAATCGGGCTTGGATTCTGGAATCAAGACTTACAGTTTTCTGTAAGGAATATTTGTGAATACGCAATTTGCAGAAGACAATGTTCACACAAGATGTTTTCTTTACAGCATGTTAGTAGAATGCATGACAATCTACTATATTATGACCATGCAGAAAATCAGGTCCAATACACCATTCAGAAACACAAAGCTGGATGTATCTGCAGTGTAGCTCAGTACACCCACCAGGGAGAAAGAGGATGTATCAGAATATTTGGGTTGTACTATTCAATGCTCCTTTTCTGCTGCTAGGCCTGCATTTAACTGAAATAATTCAACTTGAATTTCTACCATGTTCATAACAAAACTACGTTAGTCACCATTTCTTTCATTCTTTTTTTCCCCAATGAAAGAACTACTGCTTGCTGAGTATTTGTAATTTATTTTCAGGTCAGTACTTAAATAAAACTTGTAGTGGAAAATTTTGTTTGATGCGAACATAACAACAACAACAGAAAAGCATCAAGACATTCTTTCTTTGAAGAAACTGTCAAAGGCTGAGGACAGGCAGACAGTATTATGCATGGGTTCAAATAATTAAAACAATCAGCGCCTTAACAACTAAGTCTAAAAACAACCTGTAATGTTATCATAGCTTTAACCACGTAGAAATACTTAAGAACATTGACTGGACAATGGAAAACAGGCCAATGAAATCCTAAAAAACAGAGCACAGGGAAAGCTCTAACCCAAGCTTCCGAAGGACAAATGTCCAACCGTTCATTAAATCACACAGTCAACTATTCCCCAAAAATGCAAGAGCAGAAGCAATAAAGTAACGGTACAGGAGAGGTTTCATGAAAGCCAATGACAAAAAGACAAAAGCATTAAGAAAATAAAAACATCAAGGTTTGGCCTTTTTCTACACTCAAAGCAGGGCTGGAAAAAAGCATTTGATTTTATACACGAGGGTAGCATAAATACAAGACAAAAAAGGTGAAAAAACCCTAAAGTACAATTGAACAATAAATGCATTTCCTTTAAAACAAAATAATGCATATCTTTCACAAATAATAGATTTACATAATTCCCACTTCTGAATCTTAGGGTTATTTAACTTACAGGTGGTTGGCACTGAATTGCAGTGAAGTTGTTCATCTGTTTACTTGTGCTATTACCTCTTCTTTTATTCATAAATATAGAGGAGGCAATCTTTTTGTTCAACATGAAAGATTGATTTATATATTTTTGCTTCCTACAATCATCATTTGTCACCTTCAACATTATCTTTCCTCAAAAAAAACCCCTTACCTTTACCAAATACAGAAAACAACAAAAAATAATAAAGAGAAGGAAAATGAATGAATGAGTGAAAAGAAGCAAAGTATTGGGAGGCAAAAAGACTGAACTTATTTTGCCAAACTCTTGCTGCTGTTCCATATGTGGCAATTTACAACCAGCCTCCCAAGAGCAGGGGAAAATAAAAGTTCCCCAATTCTCACCAAATCAGGGAAATATTCCCTCATGAACATAAGGAACAAGATGCTACCATGTATTAAAATATTTATCTGAATCAGGGCCCAAATCTGTGATTAAATCAACACAACACGTAAGAGAAGATAAAATGACCTAAAGGAGAACAGGATTAGAAAGTAATTTTGTAGCATCTGTTGGAAAGTAATTGCTGCTCTTATCTCCTTACGGATCTTGTAAGAACTCATTTCCAGGACAAATATTTTTACTTTTTTTAAAAGTTAAACCTTCTTTATGACATCTGATTTATTCAATCTCTTTCAGCATAGCTGACTGTTCCTTTACCCTTTAATTCTTATCACTTCTCTGTGAGCAGCCCAAAAGTCTTTTTCCAGGACAGTGAGCCCTTTTGGACACATTTCTTATGTTGCTTTGCCAATCTCGCTGCTCTCCCTTTGGCCTCCTGCTGTAATTCAGTATTCCTGAATTTATCATTGCTCTGTGCAATATTGGAAGTGTTGTGGCAGATCACATTTTCAGATGTGATTATAAGTTTGCTTTGATTTTAAAGCAGACTCCTGACACTATTTAAACCAGCTTTCCTAGCTAGGTATTTACTCTGACTTCTAGTACTTTGTTCTTTTCTTAAATAGCTGAAAAATTCCTTTTCTTGTAATATTTAAAAAAAAATAGATGGGAGAACGAAAGCTGCAAGTCAATCCTTCTGAAGTGATAATCCAATAAACCACTCAGGCTTCACTGCTGAAGTTTAGGATATCATCAGGGTTCTTGGATTGATTTATGTCCTTGTAATCAAGCTCTCCAGCCCCATTACCCAGTAAGCTAGATAAAGAATACCCCTCACTTTTCAATACATCCATAGGGGGAAAAAAGAGAGAGCTCAAAGCTTTCAAAGGTTATGCAGCTTAATTTATATTTTGTTCTTTCTAATGGTGATTATTCAGTACAAAAGAAGAAAAGAATAAGGGAGCATTTCTAATGTTTAAGACATTATCATCTTTCAGCTGGTGGGCAAAAATAGATTTGGTCCTATGCTACTTGTTGCTTTATCAGTTATCATTCCCTGAAAATACCTTGCATATTATAGAGAATTTACTTTTGGTGCCAAATTCTTTGAGTTTATAACATAGAAGGCAAAATACTACCAATACTTTTCATAATGTTTATTTTATGATTTCAAGAATGTTTACTTTAACCTACTGTCTTCTATTTTATGTCATTCATGTGCTAATGCAGGCTAAGAATGAAGGCAAAGAAAGAAAAAAGTTTGTTTATATAAGCATATGTGCTTACATATGTCCGGCCTGCAGAATTCCTTATCCCAGGTAGCCCGTCTCCAGATTTTTAAACAGGAGTGAAACAAATATCCCTCTGAAACAGACAGAACTGCAACAAGGAAGAAGAACAGCCCAGGCAATCACATTAAATTTCAGCAACCAACAGGACTTCAACCACAGCACAGTTGTTGACTCAGTAGTTGAGGACTTCACGCAGCAGAGTTTTTATTGGATCCTATTTTTGTGATACTCGTTAAAGCACAATTCAAGTAGCTACAGTTTTCTAAGCAGCTCTTGGAAACGTTGTGTGCAGAACCCTCATCCACACACCCGAATGAGAAGAACAGCTCATTTTAGCAAACCCATCACTTACACAGAAGTGGCACAGAGCTCTTCTGCAGCAAGTGCAGACACAGAGTTGGGAGCAAAGAAGCAATGGAAAGAAGAATCGGCATCTAAAAAAACCTGCCTGACTTCTGGATGTCTGCACACCCAACTGCAGCAGAATGCCAGGCTGTTGTGACAGGCAGGCTGCTCAGACTGAGGGTTCTCTGAGCACAATTTAGCACTGTGTAATTGATGTGCTTAGTCTATGGAATTATTAGAAGCTTCATGGCAAAAGAAATGAGAAGTAATGCATTTCTCACTCTCATGCCTTAATATCAAAACACATTTCTTAGCTCTCTCTGTGCACAGCTTTAATCTTTTATGTGCATTCTTTAACGCTCTCAGCAACTACTGGAGCAATTTAAAACTAATAACTGGCAACAATGTGAAACAAAATATTGTAACTTTAAAACTAGAAATATAACCATTGCAACTAAATTTTCATCTATATGTAAAGGTATACAATTGACTGACAGAGAAAACAAAAAATGAAAGCAGCAGTAGGAAGATGCATATTACTTCTATTAGAGACCATAAGAGGAGAAGAAAAGCAATCTTTCCATCACCAGGAGATTTCTAACAAGTAGTGTCTTCAGTACTCACCTGATCTAGCCTTTCCTCATTGCTGTGTAAAAACTGCTCTTCTTCCCTTTCTTAGTAAATCAAATGAATAAATAACAGAAGTTGAAGCTGATAGATATATCTATCAACCGGGTTTTCATTACACTGTAGCTTCATTTCTTTCACTTATTTGTAAGGTGTTGAAAATAGATTTTAAAATAAAAACAGGGCACGGTGTTTTGCGCAAGTTGAGTACTGAGCAATCTACATCAAGCAAGATAAAATGGCACTATTGCCTTTTCAAAATTAGCTATATCTTGATAACTTGCAGAGATCTGTGAGCTCTCACACTGGCATTTGCTTTTCCCATTGCTACCTATATACTTGCACTAGCTTAATGACAAATTGATTAAACCAGATGTTTATTTCAACACTAACAACTCTTGCACCAGTTACTAATTACCATACTAATGGCCCATCTGATGTAAATTATAAGCTCAGGTCTACACTGCACAATGGATATTATTCTATCTGTGGATTAAAACCTGAAAATAATGAAGAAATTTTCAAGACTTTAGAAAAGTCACAAGCACTGTAGATCTACTGAGAACTTGAGATTCACAAAATCTATTTTGTTAAATTCACAATTTATTTCATTAAAGAGAATAAAATGTTGGGATCACTACATACATTGAACTCATACTCTGCAAATAAGGAAAATGTGGATGTTCACGACAGATGTACCTTAGAAAACCGTTTTCCCTTGAAATAAAAAGTATATCCACTGCAATGTATTGACCCAGATAGCACAAGCCACCAATCCAGTCCCTTCAGCCTTTGCTCAGTCCTCATCAAAATGATGTGATCAATTGTCTGGATTAAGCAGCATCAGCAACACAAGCATCTGAAAGCTACCAAATGCTTACTGGAGTATTAAAATCCAGGTTTTCAACAGAAAACAACTCTATAATAGCTAATGTTTTCAGCTAGCTGCCAATTATAAAATCAGGATCAACTTCAAATCATTCAATCTGATTTTCTTTTGAAATGGTAACTTCAACACAGATTCTATTGGAAAACATTATTTTTATTGTAAATTCTCCTTGAACACTATCCCTGTCCGGCTTAAAAAGGAAAACCTGGAGTGTGTAAGAGGAGTGTGTTACGTCAGTTACACTTAGTAAAGAAATACATGTTGTGATGTTTAAATTACGACTCACCTCCCATTAGGTATAAACTTTGGATTTTCCACATACTGAAACAGTAAGGGAAATGGTTATTTTGACAGGCACTATCCTAATGCTTCATTTCACTTGTACAATGCCCTGATAGTTCAAGAGACAACTTCACTGAAGTGATTCCTACATGTACTTCCTATTAGCTTTAAGTACAAAGTTATTCTACAGTTGTGTTTTTTTTAATTTTAATAGAGTTCAGACTATATTTAGTCAAGTATCTCCAATAGAAAAATATGTACATTAATAATACACAACCATACTAAATATAGAACAGGTCAAATAATCACTTAGTCATTTCAGTTTAAATGGATTTTTCTTTAAATTAAAGTAGAAGAACAATATTTTCAGTCATTTAAAAAGCAAAAGTGCTAATAAGTGCTATTCATCATCTACTGAGAATCAATGCTCTGTGCCTCAGTGAATGATGTCATTTCAGGACAGCCAAACCAACAGAAACAGAGAAAGGGGGTTCTGAGGGACATCCAATACTATTTAATAAGCTCACCATAGAGCTCACCACTGTCACAAACCTCAAAAAAAGGTCAGAATTTACATGAACATGCAAAACTTACTATGTGCAGAAACAGCTGGGGTTCCTTTGAAAGGATCTCAGTTTTACAGAAGACTTTCAAATGAGAAGAAACCACATTATCTGCATCAAAACTCAATATACCTGTGGCCCCCAACAATTCCTGTTTATTTTGCTCACAAATGGACTTTCCATTAAAGAGTATTTAATTCTAGCAGCACATAATGAAATATCAGTTCTGCTTATTGAAATCAGTGCCTATAACTAAATCATATTGCTCTTTACAATGTAACTCCCTTTAAACTTCAGCCAGCCAAACCTCATTTGTGCTGATCATCCTTTCAGGAATATGAACCAATTCTCTTTTCTCTCTAATAAAATACTGTAAAAACGTCTTGCTAGCTCCTCAATATGGTGGCATGAATGATCCAGGGTAAGAATTTCATTAAGGTTTTTACTGCAATATATTTAAGTGTTGCTGCCAGAAGCTGTCATCTATTTTATCCTTGGTAGAAACCACAGAAGGCAGGTGAAGCTGTACAAAGAAGCTCATAAACAATTAATATATCTCCAGATGTAGCAAACAAAATAGTCTATCAGCATTTGCTACTGAACACCTCACTTTGGTGCCCATTTCTAAGCAAGGAGCAGCTGCATCGCACCAGGGCAAGAAGCAGCTGGTTCATCCAAAGGGCTGGCAGAGGGCAGGAAGTCAACAAGGCAACAACAGGAGGACACCGTGGGATGGAGCTGCAACCCCATTCCCCATTCCCCAGTGGAGAGGTGGGAGTCCTGGGAAATCAAGGGAGAGGGAACGTTTCTTTGAGACGTTCGCAAAGCTTTCACTTCACATTAGGCGAGTCGCATGCGCTTATGACTCTGTGCCACATGAGCATGTCAATGTGTGGCTCCTGGGGGACACTCAGCCTTGTCTCCTGACTGACTTCTTATTGCCTTCAGTCACAACTTCAAAAATATTGATTGATCTATCTTACTCTAAATTGAAAATGACTAAAAAGAACCTGCTTGTTTATGAAGCAACTGAAAATTGATGGCTTTACACTATTTAAAAAAAAATTTAATTTTTATTAAGAGGACACCAGTAGTGCTATAAGCCCTTCTTTTCACTTCTTGCTCTTCTTCCCTGCCCCTACCGTGGAAAAACTGCCTCTGTCTAAGGTGCTGATACGGACTATGATCAGCAAGGATGGGGGCATGACAGGAAACTCTTTGGGTTTCCTCCTCAACTCATTTCCAGCATAAAGAACCAATAATGATAAAAATGGCTTATCAATATATTATGTAAGGTTGATCTGTATCTCATATAATAGCCAAGATCATCTTAGGAAGACCAAAAAATAAAAATCGCTCTGATACCGTTGATTTCGGAAATGTGTGCATATACTAAAGCTGACCAATGTCTGTGTTTCATGAAGATGAAAATAATAATATATGTCAAATTCTTTGGTTTAATACAGAGTCCATAAAGAACTGTAGTAGCAACATTTGTTTTCTGGAAGATGCTTACCTTGAAAATGTTTTGTTCTCCAGAAAGTTTTGTAGGAGTGTTTACTCTGAAACTCTTTTTTAAAAAATCTCCTGACATATTCCTCTTCCACAAAGGAAATAGCACTTTCCTCCCTTATGCTCCACAGTTAATTGTCCAAAGCTGACTCCAGCAGCAATAGTCAGCGTAATAATAGTGAGGTGAAGGGTTGTTACTGTAACGTAGCATACATTGAATTTAATCAGTTACAACAGAGGAATATGTAGGAGAATTTTTAAAAAGAACTCCCTGAAATATCTGGGTTTGTCAGTCACAGCTCACCTGAAGGGTTTTTCTGATGAAAGCAGGATGAGCAGCCAGAAAAGCCATTGATTCCTTTTGTTCTATAAAGAGAATCACTTGTTTTAACCAAAGCAGTAGGAAGGGCCAACCAAATTCATACTCCACTGAAAAACTGTGTTATTTTGCCCCCCTGCCTGCAGACAATATTCTGACTTCTAAAAATCGAAGCGTGGCTTTGGGTTTGGAGGAGGTGGGGGATTAATCATTGCTGCCTTTGAGATTTAGAAAACAAAATAAGCGATCTTTTTCATTCTTTAAAAAAGAAAAAATCTTCTGGAGCTAATTTTATGGTATAAAGTCTGTAAAGAAAGATTTAACAGACTTCAAAGAGGGACAACTGTCTAGGGAGAAGACTCTGATTTCACTGTCTCCTAAAGAGGGGGATGCAATGGAACACGAAGAGCATCAAATCTGAATGGACCAGAGACCAAATCCACACACACACGAGCTGCAGTGCTTATCTCACCACCAAACTGTCTGATGCCCAGTTGCTCCAGCACAATTCCCAAATCCAGAATGACTCCACAGCTGTCCATACAGCACAGAGGTTGTGTGCCACGGGACAACATGATTGGAGACGTTCTTAGCTACTTGTGCTGTCACCAAGATGTGCTTTGTGTGACCAGGAGTTAAAGACCAAAGCCATTTACTGGACTTAAGTGTGTAAAGTTTCTCTGGCCAGAAGTGGCTGGATCAGAACACTCACTGGGCAGGTGTGAGACATACAGGACATCAGCTGGACAAGCTGTTGTCATCTGAAAAATACCTGGAATCCAACAGCAGCTAGGGTGAATACTGGAGGTGTGAAATGGTCAGAGCAGGCACACAGGGCCTGGCTTTTTCAAGGCAGTCCATTAATAAGGAAGAGTAAAAGTACTCTGCTACAGTAGTTCACAAATGCTACCCTATACATGGCAATTTATGATTTATGAGGTTAATTACACCTCCCATGAATAACAGCAGTTTATAATCCAACTCCAGCAGCATGAAGAGAACAGAATAATTATATTAACAGTTAACAGTTAGTGACAATGATAATCAAACTGGATGTATTTATGGTTTTTGGAGACCTCAATATTTAATCTGGACAGAAAGAACGGACTATGGGAATAGTTGGTTCATGCAGATTAGGAGAGACAAATGGTTGGTAGAACCACACATTGAAAACCAGCTTGTCTCCACTGTCAGCAACATCCTTCAAGTCTTTTCTGGAGTCTGAACAACACTGCCTTACAGGAAATTCTCCCGTCTCAAAGAAGCAATGCCAAGGGATGGGGTCACTGCAAGCAGCTGTCCCCATGGGCTGGTGCTTTACAAGCAGAGTTGTTCTCACGGATTTCTGGCTTATGTGGCTGACATTACTCAGCCTTATTAACTCTTACCTGCAGTTCTGGCCCTGGACATGGACAAGCATCCCCAAGTGCCTTCACTGCACACCCTGAAGGATGCAACCCAGCACAGCCTCGTCATTTTCAACAGTTTCAACTGGATGGGCAGAAATCACCAAATTTTAAGTCTTTGCAACCTATTCTGACCCTGTCTGAGACAAAGGCAAAGCCTTGTGCTCTGCAGATACGTGCAATTCTGCTTTAAAGCTAGCCCTAGGCAAGGTGTAAAGCCAGCCCAATCCACAAGGCCCTTTTCCCCTTCCTTCTTTCTAAAAACAAGCAGAGCAACTAAGGTTACAACTTCGCTGGATAACGAAAACATCAGACTCAATAATAATGCAGTTTACAGCAGTCACAGCCTCCCTTCCTCTCCTCTCCCCAGTAACTCTTCCACAGGGCACAGTCTATGCCTGTTTCTCTTTTTCCCATAATGAGTAAACATTAGCATCACTCCCACTCCTAAATTCATCTCAGTCCAGACTCAATAGCTAACTGAAGGCAGAGTAATTGTCTGCAGCTCAGATTTAGCTTGAAATCCTTATGGGTCTATTTCAGACCTAAAGAACTTGCAAACTTCCCTATTCTTTTCAGCTGTGCTACTTTAATAAAACCAGCACATGGAAGCATTACCTTACCTGTACATCCCTAGGCAACTAGGACTTTACCAACACTTAGCACCAAAAATTACTGGCATTTTATAACAAATGCATCCTGAGCAGCAGAATTCCAAACAGGTCTCACTGGCATGTCCTCTGTGAAAGGCTTGGGCAGCCTGTCCTGCTCCACAGATCCACTGACATAAGATGCACGAAGAAAAACATGTTATTCAAATGCCAATCACTGAATGGCGTGGCCATGGCACTGGAGGAACAATTTTTAAAAACAATGTATTTTGAAAGAAAATACTGCACAATATATTTTCCAAATAGGAAACCGAGCAGATATAACTTAATTAAATCTACATCCAGCATGCATACTAACATAAACCAGTGGGGCACAAGAGACAGGGGCACTGTTTACATTTCTGTTTTACAGCCAAGAGTGTCTGAAAAGTTGTAAAAAACACCTGTTTTGCCCTGCACGTTGCATTTATGGAGGGAGCCTGAAGAGAAAGTAATAATTACAAAAAGCCTTAGAAAAACAACTGAATCCCAGGAGTGAGAGAATTCTGGTCTATTGAGCTTGCCAAAGCAAAAGACATTTATATGAGCCTACAGTCAGTTATGGACGATCCTAACTTAGAAGCCAAAAGCAAAATTACTTCATTCTCTTGAAAGAGAAACCCTCATGCCCAAACTGCTTCCTGTTTTCCAGACAATTAGCACTAAACCCCAAAAGATAAAAGGTGTATTTCAAGAACACTTAGGAAAATTACAGGTACCACTTCTAATGCAGCTCTTGGCAAGATGTATCTTGCTAATCCAACCAGTTTTACACTGCCATCCCAATATTTCAGTGCTCTCCAGATTTCACACACCCATGACTGATCCCCAAAAAAGCACTCAAAGCTCTCTGCGAGATGATCTGGGACACTCAGGCTCTTAGTTTTTCTCTATTTTTACAAAGTTGGGCAGTTTCCTGAATAAAATGCAATCTGTGGAAGTAACAAGGGTGACAAAAAATGTAGTTTCATTTACAGACACTCTGCAACTCTGAAAGATCCCAGAGAGCCTCAAGAACTTTACATATCATGAACTGAGTGTACCAATGTAGAGATGGGGACCTTAAAACATCAAAAAAGGAAAGAAAAACAATCAACAAAAAAGCTGAGAGTGACATACAATACAGCCAAACCCCATATTTTGCTTTTCTTCAAATTTTAGATCTCTAATGTTTCAAGTGCCTTCTGAGAGTTCGAGCCATTAGAGTGCATTTGGGTCATGTTCTGAGGCTTTGCTATTAGACATATTCTTTAAATGAAAGCTGCAATTTAAGGAAAAATGATTGATGCTGGAAACAGGAATTAAAGAAAAAAAAAAAAGTATCTCAAATCCTTGATAGATCTGGCAATAACTATTACATGCAGAGCAGAAAATTAGTGCATTTAGAACATATATTTAATGTTGAAGTGGGAGTTTTATTTTATTGTTCTCCTTAGAAACCTAATGATCCAGGTCTGTGAGGAGCAAGCTATTTTCAGGCAGTTGCTAAACCCACAGAGATCCACACGACAGATTTTGCTGGAATTCTCCTCAAAACATCACAGGTAATGGACTGACTTGCACAGGGATGTCAGAGTTTTCTGTTGAACTGAAAACTCGAGGACTCGACTCAGCAAGAGTAAGTAAAAAACAGCTCATATCAAATACAACCTAATATGGTGGCATATGACCAAATGATAGAAACGGGGGGAAAAAATATTGAAAACAAGGGGAAAATTGCTGTTCCTCTAGTATTTGAACCACTACATATTAGACCTTTTAATTTCACTTCAGAAAACCCCTGGCCACCATAGTAACCAGTATCAAATGGATTCTACCCTTGCTCAGGAAAAGGCAATTCCTCAGTACAATAAGGGGCATTTTTTAATTCAAATTCCAGCAACTAGAATCTCTTTTTGTTTGTTTATTTGTTTTAAGGGTTTGTGCATGTGTATCTTTGGCAAAGGAAGTTCAAGTAAAGTAAATTTATTGTATAATTGCTGTCAACTCTTCCCCTACTGGAAAGGGGCAAGGAAACAAGGGGGAACAGATTAACTGCACCATCAGCAAGTAAAGCTGTGGTGATGTCAATAGAATTATTGACTCATAAACTGGCATATTTTTTACCTGCCTTTCCATCTGGTAAGAGGAACTGTACCATTCTGTGGTGGGAAATTATACAGAAGAGTAGAGCTCGATATTTTAAAATCTTATGTAATTCAGACTGTCAATAAGTGCTTCGTATTTATGCACAGATCCTTACATTATTATATAGCTATTTAAAGCTTGCATACAGGGAAGATTTTACCAAATAAATAGGACATATTTTTATAAATAAAATAGTACTTTATCCACTTCTTCAGATGTAGTAACAGTGTGGGTAAGAAATTGATAGTTTGAACATTTATTAGATAAAAATGTGCAAATAGTCATTTTGGAATACCCCGAGATCTATACATTTTATAATCTTAAATTCATCCTTTTTGCAACTACATAAAATGTACTATGAAATATGAGATTAAAAATGAGGACTTTTATTCTCCAATATTTTATTTCCAACTAGTATTTCTTCACTGCAGAAGTTTTGAAGTCAAAGTTTAGACCAGTTCTTACACAGTATTCTTGTAGATCTTTTTTTACACACTGCGGCAGATGTTCTCAACATTTTAACCTTTTCCAGTTAAGTAAATTATTATTATTTATCCCTGGGAACTCAGATCTACTGACATGACATCTGAAGTGCCCACCACCCAGACACACAGTTTTGGACACATCCAACAGCCCAAAATCTGCCCCAGTGGAAAGTGCCTGACAAGAGAGATTGATTTCCTTCCCCCCAACCCACAGCAACGGCTGGGAGTGGGAAGTACAGGGCAATAAATGTTACAGCGCGCCCAGTAAAACCTGACAAGTTGAAAAATTCACTGTAAAACTTGGTTTTCACCAAGGATTTGTAACCCTGGGTCCTTATCAGATGCTCATAATCTCTCCAGACTTACAGGGTGTGACAAAAGCTGCAGGACACATGGCCAGGTGAAGGGTTTCGCTTGGAAGAGCCCAGACGTACTGAAACTTCTCAAAAAATTATTTAACTACTCACTTCATTCCATCATTTTCGTATTTTTCTTCCTTGCATCTAGCAAAATTTGTCACTGAACTTTGAAATATACCCACAGCATATTTCTTAGGTTTCCCCAGGCCTATTCCCTGAAGAGTTATCTGTGTGTAGAAGGCATATGGATACACTGAAACATATGGAAATTTAAAACCTTTGTAGACAGAATTCCATGAGGAAATAAAACAAGCAGTAAGTAAGCCAAGGGTTAGAGAAAGCAAAAGAAAACTACCTTGAAGTAATAGTTTTCACCTAAAAAATATGGTTTATGTTACTATGATTCTCAAGTCACTATCAGTGTCATATTTCATTATCAAAATAAAGGAGAGTAGGGAAAATCTGAGTATTTTTACTTGCATCTGGTTTTAATGTTTCACAGTCCAGTTGCTTTGAATAATCAAACCATTCTAATAATTTCTTCCTGAGTAGGAGTGTACTACAGGTTTTTGCCAGCTGAAACTACTTACTTAAAGGAAACAAAAACATTTATTTTTTGATAAAATGGGATCATGTGTCTTTAAAGAATCATTGTGAAAATGAGATATGCTCAAAGCTGCTTTACAACACTGATTTTGATTTAAAATGGCACCGTGTTCCATGTTATCCAACAGCACAATCCAGAAATTAATACAACTGAGAGATGAGTATATTAAAAATATATATATAATTGTTTTTAAAAAGTGAAATAAAGAAGAACATCCATAAAAGCACAAAGCTGGTCAGAGAGACAAAGAAGGAAAAAATAAAAGGAAAAAAGAAAGTGTTGTAGCTTTCCTTATTTCTGGAAGTCTCTATCTCCAAGGCATGGGGTGTACTTCACATGATGAGATAGAAGAGGGAAGGAGGACGAGATGGAGGGAGGGGAGAGAGATAACACACAGCCCTGCAGCCATGGCTATTTAATCAATAGGATTCTTGACAGGAATATTGATCTAACTTGCCCACAGAACATCTAGAGTCTGGAATTTTCACACAAACCCTTATTTTAGAAATCACACGGTTATACTTTTGCTGCTGAGATTGCACAACAGCCTAACCACACCAGCAGCCAAAAAAAAAAAAAATTCTCCAGAGCGATGGAGAACAGAATTCACACTTTGAATGAAGTTCCAGGTGACTTATACTGAAAATAATAAAGTCATAAATACAAGCAAAGCATTTAGCTGATTTAAATTGATCGTTATCTTCTAGATAAGGACCACATATATACCTTCAGAGTGTAATATGCTACTTTCAAAAGAGTTTCAGTATACAGAAGATTTATAGAGGGGAAATAGTTTTCTGGTTTTTTTAACTACCATACAAATGTGACCAAGTTTGTTCTCTCCACAAGAAATTTACAATTAGATGGCAGTGCGGGACTGCATTCCATGATTCATGAGTGACCTGGTGTTTTTTGTTACACTCATCTCTTGATATTTGAAGGGAAATCGTTAAAAAGCAACATTTTACTGAAACATCCATATGTGAACTGATCTCTCATACAAACCAAGCATCAGAGTAAAGTGGCAAATCCTAAATGTGTCTTCTGATGACATGAACTCCAGCACTAAAGCTGTGATTATCTGCTTTCCTCAGGATATCCCCTGATCTGAACAATGAGGGTCTTTTGCTGAAATTTTGTCTTAGATAGTCTCCTCATACATTCAAAGCGTCAAGGACTGGAACTGATCTCTTTCTACATGTGCTGTCCTAAACTAGATAGTCTACACAGTCTTCTATTTTATTTTTTTTAATTGTCTTTTTAAAGGCCAGAGGCAGAAAAGGACTTAAGAGCAGAAATTCAATTTTTATTTGTGTTTATGAACCCAGCAGATGTGGGTTTCACAATCTGAAATGCCATCATAGTCAAAAGAAGAATTGAAAATGGGTTGTTCTACAGATTTTACTTCATAAAAAAAACACACCATAGCATTTGGAATATCAAATGCTTTAGCACCAAAGCTTGCCCTAGATAAGACTTTGGTCTGTGTATGAGTCTAGAAGGGGAATCTATTATATGAGACAAAACCAGGGATCTTCAGTGTAAAAATAACCAGAGATTCAGTCTAAAATTGCAATTTTAAGTTTACCCTTGAAAAGTCAAAACTCAAATTTCCATTTCCTCTGTCTCGTGGAACTGCTGTAATTGCCGACCAGGAAAACCCACCCACAACCAGGAAAATGTTTTCTTTTCTGGTTCAGTAAATGGATCTTTTACGACAAACAAACTCAGGAGAGCAGACTGACACAGCTGAGCAGCACAACCCACCGCGCGAGTCTAAATTCCATATCGGAGCGGAAAAACCAAAGATTAAATGGACACAAGATGAAGGAAAACAATAACAACAGGCACATGAAACACAGACTGGGGAAAAGGTCTATAAAAAGTGCCTTAGGTGGAGGGGAGTTGGTGGAGGATTGGAGTTATGAGCAAAGCAGGAGGCTTTTGTGTTTCAGGTGTTACAAAGTAGGGGAATAGTTGCTGGGTTTCATCTTTGCATTCTCTGCAAACAGGCAGAATGGCATCGATAAAAGTCCAGAGCGAGCTGGTAATCAAATCACTCATTAACCTCTAGAACTGATTGCTTGGACACAAAGAAGGGGAACAAAAAACTCCTCAGTGAAGACTTAATTCAGAGTATAAAGATATTATCAGCCCAGCTTTTGTCATGATAACAATTCCGCATTTATCCCTAATCTTGATTTCCCATCACATCTTGCGACTCTTTTATCCAGACTCCACTGTGTGGTCAGGAGGACCAGGAGGTGGCACAGACACCGTACACCTGCCAGCACACCTGCCCACGGATATACACCCGGCCTGGGCACCGGAAACTCGCCTTTCTCGCCTGTTCATCGAGCAAAGCACTAAGGGGGGATTCGAGCCAGTTCATTCAGTGTATCAAAGACAAACTCACAGCTCTGCAGAAAGCAGATGCCCTGTGGCAGGCAGAACGCAATCTCCTGGCACATCTCCCTGCTGGAGAGGAATACACTGTATTTATACACCTTTTCCCCAGTTCCAACCGACATTGCTAAGAGAATTTTGTTGCCAGATAACTCTAATTGTGAACACAATAAGGTTCCCATTGAATAACACAGTGTACAGGATAGAATGGACTGAAGGAAACAACTTTGAATGTAAGGCTGTTCATAATTAACTTGTGTTATTTCTCCTACGTGACACTTCAGCGCTTTATTGCTCTTAGCACTCAATTTTTTATGCTCTACCTGAAGTTCAAACTCTTCCTCTAAACACAATAAGCTATTCCAGTAGTAAACAAGATACACTAATTGTACTTTCTGTGACAGGTCCACACATTCCTCTGGTCTGGATTCAATGATGTGGGGAAATGTCTGAAACACTGTGCACCTTAGTAAGCTTCCAAAAATCTTACCGCTGCAGATTCTGAACAAGATATGTGACAAATCCAACAAATATAATTACCAATTTTGCATTTGATTTTTACTTACAATAATTTTTTAAACCCTAAGAAAAATGAAGACAATTTCAGGTAATTCTCTATTTTTTTCTTTCAATAGTTGGGGTTTTTTTAAGTATGGGATGTCTGCAAAACATTACTAATATTTGTGAGGCAATTCTTCAACAGATGTCTAAGTAAACACTAAAAAATACAGGGAACACTCGATTCACCACTGAAATATTGTCAGGTCAATCACAAAATAAATAAAAACATAAATAAACCAACCAAAAACATGGAAAAAAGTGATTATCCACCAGTCATTATTTGCAACAACTCGGTGACATTTAATTGTACTCACAGCTGACACTGGTCTCCTTTGATTCCCTTAGTTGTGCAGAAACATTTTCCTGTTTGCATGTGACATGTATTTGCGTGTCCACTGCATGTGCAAGCTGTAAAATCAAAAAGGAAAAGTGAGATTTCTTCACCCATATTATCCTTTAGAATTACAGGGTTTTTTATAGTTTTTAAACTTGATCCTAAACGTACTTCCTACAAGCTGCCTTAAAATAGATATTACTACTTCAATTACAAGTTTTTTTCCCCCCAGAATTGCACTAGCATGCCATTTAATAAGTTCTAATTATGACTAAGATAAAATATTTAATATATGGGATCCTGCTTGGCAACAGATATGATGCTAAATGGTGACCTGTATAAGATAAAAGTTTATTCTCCACTTTGTAATCTAATATTGACTTGCTATCAGAGACTGAGTTTTAATGTTCCTGTTCTACTGGTAAGGAATGACATGCAAAGAATCCTTCGGTGAGTGTCCCATCCCATCCCATCCCCACTCTCACCTCTCTGCCACAGCCTAAGGCAAAGAGAGAAAAAGGTAATAAGACAGAGTAGAACCACAATTAAATGCAAGACATTATTGACAGAATATGTCAATTTCAGGACTTTGGGGCTTCGTTCAGCCCTCAGAGCTTATTAAATAGCCCAGGGAAGCTGCAGGAGCAGTTCTTACTGAGGAGGTGTCAGGCACTCAGACATTTCCATGCAGCCCGCAGTGATTCCTGACGTTTTCCCCTCCTTCATAACACAACACTTCTGAAAAAATACCCACATTTACGGCGGAGTGCTGCGTTCTGTCATTTTGCTGTCCCCCTGACAGCCTGCAGTAAGTGTGCACTGAAGTGCTGCTGCTGTATAACCAGCTGTGTTTTCCTGAATCCATTCACGTTTTCTACTCTACACTTATGGAATGATTCTTTGGGCACTTTAAGCTGGAAAAGCCTCTTCACAAAAGATAATTTTAATTGTGTACATCTTTGTTACACTTGCAGTGACAAATAAAAGAGTATATACTTAACAGCTTATTCTGCTGGGGGTTAATTGCTCTTAATGGTGATGCATCATTACAAGAGCACAGAAGTTATAAAGGAACTAAAAGGGTGAATTCCAAATCATAGTCCAGCAACTGTCAATATATTGACAAATACACAAGCTATTGCCAACTAACCTTAATTGATTAGCCCCACAATTATTGCTCACTTAATAGGAAGTTGAGCACAAATAAGAGAGCTGAACTTCCTTTACTTGAGTAGGTGTTTTATTTTTTAGTGAAATTATAAAAGCTCAAAGTTATAAAAGCCTTTGGACACCAGGCACCTTCATCACCTTATTGGAGTGGGGCAGGGGGGGAGGGTGGAACAAAAGAAAAGAAGGTAAAAATGGACAAGCCTCCATAAAAACTATTCTCTGGAGTGATTTCATGTCCACTTCTATAGATGTTCAACTTTTTGCTTTATCCTTTTTCTGTGAGCAACTGTGCTTTTAAATACCTCCTGAATTTTTACCAAGAAACAACTTTCAATGGTATTTTGCTATTTATTTAATGATTTTGAAAGCTCTTCTCAACCTTTTCTGGAGCTGCAGCTTCCTTCTGAACTCTTAGACAACGATTCAATCAACAGATGTAATGTGAATCTCTTTTTGTGTTTCTTTCTTAGAAAGCTACATCTTAGCAATATCTCCTTTGCAATGCCCAGCTCAAGAAGTATCAGCGATGAATAACGCTGTGCAATGTTCTGCTCTTTGGCAGTCAGGTTGGTCAAACATGATTTACCTTTAGTGAATCCATGCTAATTGCTCCTGATCACCTTCTTGTCATCCATGTGGATAGAGACAACNATATTCCTTTACCTCTGTATTTCCATACTGCTCTTCATGTGTTTTCTTCAACATTTTTCTACTTGTTTTTCCACTGCTTAATACTCTCAGTGTATGGTTTCTCTTCTGATAGTACTGTAAGTCAACAGCTAAAACAGTAGCTAAGGGAGTATCTTTCCCAGCCTAATGCTTGTAGAAAAACGTCAAGTTTTGGAATTGCTTTTAAAAGCGTATTTTGCACCAATCATTGTCAGCTGGCAGAAGCCAGCACAACAGATGCAATTATATTTTCTATATTTTTTGAGGTCCCACACCTCCATTTCTCCACTGAAAGGGTTGTCAGGAGCCAGAATGGGCTGCCCAGGGAAGTGGTGGAGTCACCTGGAGGGATTTAAAGGATGGGCAGATGTGCCAATCAGGGACATGGGTTTGGTGTTGGGTTTGGGGGTTTGGCTGTGCTGGGTTAAAGAGTGGACTCCATCATCTTAGGGGACTTTTCCAACCTAAATCATACCATGATTCTGGGTACTCTGTGGTGCACCCTTGGATAGAAATGGTGAGTTCAGCCCAACTTCAAGGGTCTTCCCATACTACAGCGCACGTTCGCCTCCAGCTTGGGTTTATAATATGCACACATGTTTCTATTTAAACAGTCATTTTAAATATTTAATTATCATGCAAATTTCTATCCATAATTAAAGATTTTAAATAAATAAATATTCTGTGGCTTACAATAAAAAAAAACAGGTTTAAATTCTATATTTTAAGCAGCTTTTGTTATGGGAGGTTTTTTAAACTGAAATTATGTCATTAGAGCTTTAAAAAAACCAAGAAAAAACCCACCCTGGCAATATCTACTCTAATTTTAGGGAAATAGCACATCACAATACTCTTTTGTACAACACACAGATTCTAAGTGGAACAGAAATATTATACGAAAACAATATAATCCAGTAGCATAAATCCATGCTGCAAAACCACAACCCTATGGAATTTATTTAATAATAAATCCCTGGCGTGATTGATCCTGAGGTGCCAGCTCAGCATATGAATGTTCCCGCTGACGCCAAAAAAATCCCCATCACAACTTCCA
This sequence comes from Grallaria varia, assembly GCA_013396735.1. Classification (NCBI taxonomy): domain Eukaryota; kingdom Metazoa; phylum Chordata; class Aves; order Passeriformes; family Formicariidae; genus Grallaria; species Grallaria varia. The sequence goes on from VWZG01009503.1 coordinate 1,765,972, forward strand.
TGAAATGTGCATTTTAAACAATTGAATTTAAAGATACTTATTGCTTCGCTCCCATCTCCAGCACAAAGCTGCAGGAGCAATTTCTCTTTCCAAAGGAGCTCGCTACAAACTGTCCTTTCATGTGTTTGCTTACGTGAAAGATTGCTAAACCAGCAGGGGCACGGGGATAATTACTTGATGACATCTTCCAAAAGGAGGCTGTGACAGGGGTATTAAATACTGAGGTGTGATACTGTGTTAATTTCGGTAACATGTAAGGCATAAGTTGCGTCAAAAAAAAAAAAAAAAAAGAAGATATACTTTTATTCACTCAACTAGGCTAAGTTAGAAATGTCAAGTGTAAACTTACATTAAAATCCAACATTTTAATGCTCAATTTCACCCTAAATGTTCACCTATATTATTCATTAGTCTACTCATATGAGAACTGCCCTACAGAGACTATTTTCTACATTAGTAATACTGCAAAACTCTCTAGTCACTTAATATTCTAGAAATGTGTATTTAGGAATTTTCTAGAAATGTGTATTTAGGTAGAAGCCCTTGATACACTTTTAGCATTCAAAAATTACTTTTATAGGAAATACTTACACTCAACCTTTGAGACGGGCAATGTGAAAGCAAACAGATGGGTCCAATAACACTTTTACAATATCACTAATTGAGTAGCATTAAAATTAAGCTAAAGATCTCCTGTGAAGCAATGAGCAATAAAAATAAAAGTAGAAAAGAAGATGAAGGAAAAAGATGCTATTTGAAAGGATATGCAGAAACAGAACTGTCGTTTTATAGTAACATGATTAATCTTCATAATAAATCAGTCTTATTGGGCTAATTTGCACATATATATCACTAATTTTATTTTCATCCCTCTTGATTTATGTTGTGGTTTATCTTACTTTGGTCTCCAAACATTTATTCTTTATAGTACCATAATAGCATAGAAAAGAAATAAACATGTGCATTAACACCATACTAAGAACTGTAAGACAGAGAGAAAAGGTAAATAGAAAAAAACATATTTTTAGGATTTATGTCACTAAGATATGGAATTTGCAAAATATGTGGGAATCAACCACTAACCACATATATCATCTAAAGCAAGGGCAGATATTTATCCTGATAAACCCAGAACCAAACCTGGGAAACAACAAACAGGCTGATTTTCTGTTACAGAATACAAAATCTAGTTTGGTTACACCAACACAATCCTCTGACAGCCTTCACCATTTAAAGGCCTGTATTTGTTCTTGAGCAACTTTTACCCTGGTAAAACAGCTCTGCAGTGTTTGCATTTTGTTATTCCTTATGTTTAAAGCATTATTTGCAATAAATACCTCTCAAACAATCACACTGTAGCTGCCTGTAATTATCAGAAACTAACAGCATAAAGACAGCTTGGAAAACCATAATTCGGCTTTGCACAAGCAGATAATGAAAATGCACCACAGAAGGTGAACACTGAAAGACGGGATGTTTTTCCTCGTTAGGAACTGAGCAGAATCTAAAACAATTAACAGGAGTCTTGCTGTGCCTGAATCTTCCATGCCAATACGGAACCACAGTACAGAAGTTTTAGAGCTCGCTCTTGGAATGATTCAGGAATAATGTGCGTTCTGCCAAAAAACACACTGACCCAAAGCATTTCCATGCGAACTCATGAAATACAGCAGCACAAATTTCACTTTTGCCATGTTCATCTGTAAGAAACTGAAACTTCTGTATTAACTTTGACTACAGAATATGAAAAAATTCCAGTGAAAACATTATTAAAAGCATGTCATTTGGAGAGAAGTTTAACATGCCATACTCATCAGTTTCCTTTTCATTCTTCCTAATTATTATTTTAATTTCTAAATATAATACGTTCCGTAACTAAGAAATACACAGCCTACAAATTTTACAGTGTGTTAAACAGCAGAGTTTGTGAGTCTAACTCAAAAACTGAAGTCTGTATCAGATGTATAGGACAGCTCTTTCAGCATCCAAGCATTTAAAGAGATTTTTCTTTCACAAGCCTACAAGATAAAAGATATTATTTCTTAAATTACTCTTAGTTTTCTCAGCTGTGAAGAGCTTTCTCACATGAAAACATAAGAAAAAATTAGAATTACTTAAATGAGAAGTAATTGCAGGTGAAAGACTAAAACTTTCACCAGGCTTAGTAAAAACTAAAACAGTGGGGCATGATATTTAGTTATTTTTAAAGCAAAAATACAAAGTGATGACTTCAGATGCCTTCATCTTTGCATACCCAAACTGAGAAGTGTTTAAGAAGACTTTTTCAGACACTAAAGCACTTAGTTTTGTTGATTTTTTTTAATTTAATTTTTTATTGTCGTGTTTTTTTAAATTTTTCTTAAGATAGCAGATTCTCCAAGAACTATTTTGGAAATTTTGGCCTAAAACCTCCTTTCATCAAAAGGCTGCTTCTCGCCCCCACCCCCTTCTCTAAAGGGAATATATTACTTCCTAAATTATAAAAAAAAAAAAAAAATCATAAGGTAGTATGAAAAGCAAAACAATTTAAAGCCATTCAGAAGTTTTTCATGGCATCTTTAAGCGTAAAAAAAAAAAAAATAATTCCAATCCAAGGTGAAAAACATCTGACATCAACAACTGGTGATTGCAACTATTTATGTGTATTTGGTCATTCAGAGTAAAAGCCCAAGGAAAAGAAAAGACTCCCACAATTTGTCAGACAAAAACACCACAAAATGTAAAGAAGTCATCAAATCATTTCCCTCTCTTGGCCATTAGAAAGTACAAAATGGGACTGATTTTTAATGTATTCAGTTGCAAGTGAAGATTTTTTTTTTCCCTTCAATAACCAACGTGGTCCAGCATTGTAATGTATTGCATTTAGAGCTCAGAAAACCAAGACAAAATCAACTGCAACCAAAAAGAAACTCCATCTCAAGTTTTTTTGAGACCCTTCCTTTGGCCAGTTGGGAAACGAGTCGCACGGTGCCTCAAAATCTGCTTTAATAGCTGCAAGGGGGGTTTCCGAGACCCCTTTGGGAAAAAGGATGACCGGGGAGATACTGAAACTGCAAACAAACAAAATGCCTGTTGTCTCTGTGGCATTTCGGGTAAGATGACTGGCTGTGGTCAAATGCTTCTCCGAGGAACAAATAATGGTGCTTTCATAAAATGTCATTTCCAGCTTGCCCCTGCCTTCCTGCAATTGTGGGTGAGTGTCTTCCAAGCCAACAACAGCTACATGAACTCCTGGCATCTCTTTCAATACAGGGTGAAATACGTTTGTTTATAATGGCCTGACAAAATCTGTATATTTCTGGACAGCTGAAAAGTTTCTAAATCACCCCCTGGCCGTCTCCTCCAGGAACGCCCTTTGGAAAACCAGTGGATTTACACGTTTCTTTGGGAAGGTGAATGCACCGACGTAAAGCTCCAACAGCACATCAGAAATACATTTTCTAAATATTCCCAACCCCATAAAATAAATTCATAACATGCAAACCCAGAAAAAACAAACCACAACAATAAGAACGCAGAGCGACTCGTTCATCATTGTCAGAAACTACGTTCCACAGCAGCATGCAGGAGGACCTGATCACCAGCAACACAATTGTCATTAATCCTTGCAAAGAGATAAAATAAGCACAGAGATAAAGGAATATAATATAAATCAAACTGCTGCATCTCTTCAATATCTGTAAAAGTAATAAGTGGTGATCAATTCCAAGTTCTCAAGATAAGACGCTGAATAAGCACAAAATGCCTGCCACTTAAACAGATTAAGATAGCACGAGTTGTTCCTATTCTTTTTACTATCTTGGATATTTTTGTTGCATAGTAGATCTAAAAGTAGGGTTTAAATTAAGTTTCTTGAACATGCAGAATTGTCTGTATGACTGTAAAGCCTCAGAAAGAGCCTTGCCTTTTTTTTTTCCTTTTGAAAAAAGCTACATTGCTCTCACTCCACTTGAGCAAATTAGAATTGACTTTGCTGGGCAGTGAAGCTACATTTATGCACACACAATGTGGCCATGAGGCTCAGGGAACAAACCTGCTCTTCATCAAATTGGTTAATTTTAGACATCTAATGCTGAAATGCCACGTGCATGATCCTGCACTGGTGGATTCCATAAATGCAATTCTCTACATGCCAGGCAATAAAACAGCTACACAAAAAACTGTATAAAAACTCTGTATGCCGAGGGGCCATTTCATTCCCTAAGAGAGTCAAAACTCCCATCAGTCCGTGCTCATTCCTAATTCTACTTTAGGAAAATGCAGAAGAAAATGTTGTTTACACTGCTAGTTGAGGATATTGTGCTCCTACACTTCTCAGTTTTTCTGGCAGATGACTCCTAAAGGCTTTTTGTCCTCATTCTTAGTCCTACCTTACACAGGACTCACAGCCCAAGAATATAAGATTTTGGACCAGAAATCTTTTTGAAACAGAAGTATGTTCTAGAAGACAAAAGACCAAATTTGCAGCTGTCTACAACCGTAGTAGAATTTATCCACTTAGCTCTTTTCTGATATGAAGTTAAACACCGAATACCACTCTAATATTTTCTATTAAAAACTAATCAACCTGACTCTGTGCAGTGATGGAGCTTATTTCTTGTCCTTCTCATTAGTTTCACCACAGCGAGGGCGCTGAACTCTATGGTCAACATAGGGGGAAAACATCCTGGCACAGGTGGAGTCAGGATTAAATGTACTGGAATGAACATCTTGGAGAGGAAAACATCCTTGCAACCTGGAGTGGGAACTGCCTTCTGAGCAGTGGAGGTGAACCCCAGCAGAGCTTTCCAGCTCACGGCACCCTGCCAGTGCTGAAGACTTCCAGCAGCAGCGGACTGGTGCAGCTGAATGCACCATTCCCCATTTTTGAACATTTACAAGAGAGGAATCCTTTTGAAAAACAAAGAAAATTGTGGGTATAAGTTCTCTTAGTGGTTTTTTTGTTCTCTATACACCACTTATTACAAAACTAAATGCGGTCGTCCAACTTTTTTTGATTTCTCCGACTCCAATGAGCAATTTTACATGGCTGCCAGACTCAATGGGAGGAAAGATTAATTGCTTGAGAGCCTACATTCTATTTTTTCCTCCTTCTTCATATAATCATTTTATATAGAAATGCATTGTTATAATAATTTGGACTGTGAACATCTGTCTTTTGTTTCTAAACAATACGTGATATGAGCAAAGCATCAGGTCACTGCTCACTGAAGATTAATAGCCAGGAACACCTGCTTTTGTGCAATTAAACCCAACTATTCCCCCAGGCTGATAAAACACGGTTCTGGATCACCAATTTGTGATCACAGAGCAGAAAATGTTAATGCAAACAAAATAAAGAAGTGACTACGCTAATTGAACTAGCTCTATTTTTTTTTTAACTTTTTCATAGAATAGAATCATCAAAGTCAGAAAAGACCTTTAAGATCATCAAGTTCAACCATTAAGCTCTGCAAGTCAAAGCCATGGGTAATTTAAAAGCTACATAGTGATAGCATTGAAGTTAAAAATTAAGACTGCTGTTTTCTGTTCCATCATTGTTTGTGTAACTTTTTGAAAGGTAGAAAAAAAATCAGCATAAAGGTAAATTACCAGGTACTTTTCTGTCATCTTAGTACAGAATGGTGTATTTTAGTTCAAAAAAGAATATTAATATTAAATTTCCTTTGTCATGTTATCAACTTTTCCCTTTACCACAGGCAGGTTGCTTTCTGAAACAAGTGAAATTATGCAAACGATTGCTGTACAATTTCATACACAAATACTGTGTAGATATACGTATATTTGTATAAGAATTTATATGTAAGAACTTGGCTGGGGAGAAAGGACTGCCTGCCTACATTGCCCTGGGCACTGTGGGTTGCTTTCTTCTCCAGAAGCAAGAGGAAGCTGCTTCTTCCTTGGAAGAAATGAAAAATTACAAGCTTTGCAAAAACTTCTGGAGGGGCTGAGAAAGAAGATGGTAAGAAGGAGGAACCTGGAGCAGGAACAAAACTAGATGTGTCAGAAAAAAGGTCTACCTGGAACAAAGAGCAGAATCAAAGGAAACTGGAGGAGAGGAGAGAAAAGAGTATTTCCCAAGAGCTAATGTGGATTGTATGGAACCTGACTCAGCTTGGACACAGCAAGTTGTTGGGTTTTAAAGAAAACTGGGAAAGAAGGACACCCACCCTGACATTATGTGGTATCAAAAAGAAGATCTATTTTCAATTGGTTTTCTTCAGTAAATTTCTCCTACTTGTCCATCTAGTTCAAATTGATTTTTGTGTTCTAATAAATCAGACTACAGATTCCTTCTAAGCAATTGTGGGGTTCCTTCGATGTATTGCCCACACCCAAACCCTCTCCGATGCACACGTGCCCCCATAAATGAAACTGAATTCTCTTTTCTCAAGTATCTAACGCACTGACTGCCCTTTCTGCTCTACAGGAACAGAGCTCTGCTCCCGATGGTACCCACGGCAGCTTTTAACAGCATTTCTTTTGGAGAAAGAAAGAAAATTGGTATCAGCTCCTCCATGGAGGGCCATGCCAAAGGCATGTTCTAAAGGCTGTTGCTGCTGAATAGGTAAAAGTGATAGAAATACTGCCAGAGAAAACACACTGTAATGCTCCCCATTAGGTATCTTCCAGGGCCTAAAATCCAAGGACACCATTTTCAGTTTGCTGCCGTGAGAAGTTTAACACCTTTCTGGTGTCTCTCTTTTGTAGACACTGGAAGTAATGACTTGTGCCATCCTTGGCCTCTTGTCTCAAAACCCCCATCTCAGCTGTCAGTTACTTAGCAGAATTAACCACATTTTCTCAGCATCAAGGTTTGAACACCATGGAATATCCTCCTCCTGTTACCTCAGAGACAACCTCAGTGTCAGCCAGTCACTAATAAGGGTTATTTTTTATCCTTTTAAGCAACACAAAAATCACAAGGACATGCGTATGCCATTTTTAAATCTCTTGAAGCCCTTGCCGCAGATACAGGTAGATTGGATGGCTAATGCATAGATGTCAAAGTTTATGTGGAATGCATTGATGGAGTCGTATGTGCAGATGTATGTACACACATGTATATAAGTACAGGTGAAAAGTGCCAAGTTACAGAATGACACTGCAAAAGAGCATGCTCTTCCAGAGACTGAGGCTTTCAAAGAAAAAAAGCTAAAATTTATTCTGTATTTCGCTCTCTACGTACTGGAGGATCAAAACAGCCACCCAGACCTCTCACGTGGCTGCCATGGATGCTACTGGCTGCTGGCACACATGGTTTATGCTCACTGGAAACATGTTAACTTTTAATAATAATTGGAAGATCTGGTTAAAAAAAAGAGTGCTTCCAGTGAAAAATTAGCTTCACATTTTCAAACCGAATGATTACAAACCAAGTGTGGAGGGAAGTATTGGAAATGTCCAACGTGTGATAGCAGAGGTGACAGATCTGTAAAGGCAGTACAATTTTGGGAAAACTGAACACCGTTTGGGACGTTATCCCTTTGGGATAAAAAATGGCAATACAGCAAAATGCTTATGTTATATTATTAAATGTCTTAGGCATTCATAGTGTGTGTCATAAGTTACTGTAAAGAATTTTTTCCTGGCATCTCATAAATTTTGAGAATAAATTTTTTAAAATACCCTGCATAAAGAAAATGACAAGATGACCAGCAGCCAAAGCAATTTTTTTTTTTAAACACTGACAACTAAGTAGGTGATTAATAAGTTTGAAAATAATACTACAAAAAGTTGTTAGGATGACAAAATTGTTCCAAGCCATCTTCCCATAACTGTTTTATCCTGGTACTTTATGCTGCTGTATAACTGTATGTATACATACAGTCTGTATAACTGTATAAGCATATATAACACATATAACTCTTGGTTTTCTATTAGAAACTCTATAGAATTTCTATTAAAAATTGCATAGTTCCCAGACATGCAGTACATAACAGAACATGACCTTGAAGAAAACCAAAAACTGAGAGAACCCACCAGGACAGGAAGCCAGGACTTGTTCCCATCTACAGTCAAACCCATTTTTTTTTCCAAAATCCACTAATACTTAATGGCGAATTTTCTATTACTGAATTTTGATATTTACGCCTTCAAAACTGTACCTCAAATGGGACCTGAGCAAAATTTAGCAAAAAAATTAGGGCGAAAATACTATCGCTTCACACTTTTCTTTGCTGTCCTGGGGTTTTGGATCACAAATCTTACGCCTATGCACAGGGTCTGAACTTACTAATTTGTGCACTGTCATTTGTTTCCAAGAAGGAATGCAAAACTTTTTGTACAACTAAAATATTTCACAATTTAAGGTCAGAAATTAATTTCATTTTCTATAATGGTTGCCTATTTGAAACAAGGGACTACTTGAAACCATTTTTACTTAGTATAAGAACAGATAACTGTAATAAATTACCATCACAGAACTTCCTCTAACATAAAATAAAATACTTCTGCAATTTATTACTGATTTTTGTATAGAATGCAGCAATGAATCAAACATAAAATAATTCAAACTGTATTTGTACAATGAAATCTCATAAAGAACTGAAGGAGCACATACATCTTTGCTGTAAGCCACATCTTAGGACTACTGAATATAAGGTTCATTTTTACACCAAGAATAAAAACTAGCTCTCCTTCTCTGTATTGAAAAGAGATATCAAATGACAGAATTTAAATGAGTAATTGATATGAGGCATGTTTATTTTAAGAAAAAGAACAATAATTATTTTAAAAAAAGTGATAATTGTTGAATTATTGTCCATCAGCAGCCAACATACCACACTTCTGACACAAAAATAAACCAGAGCACCTGTTACAGAGTAAACCTGCAGTAGATGGGAAGCTTTTTCATTCCCCAATAACAAAACTTCTAAAAGTTTAAAAATAAGTAGTATGCAGCTTATTAACTTCGTAACATCTTGGTGACATTAAGGACTCACAGTATGGTAAATATCCACAGCCATTTGGCTACAGGGAGATCATTTCCTTATTTAATCAGAGTACTTTATCTTTACACAGTAACTCCCTGCTTTCTACACCTCAGACTTCGAGACTGCTACAAATTAGGACTGGAGAAAAATGTGTGCAATCAGCTACACCACTGGCCGTTTCCAGTGCCAGAGATGTTGGAAAATTTGAAAAAATAAAATGTGATAATGTAGATTCCATAGCATCATTTTGCAATCTGGTTTACACTTTAACCAGTAGAAAGTTTTCCTTGTATTCCACTTTCATCTTTCTTGTTGCAGCCTAAGCCTGTTACTTCCTCCTCAACCAAAATGCAGGCAAGGGAAGGTATTTCATCATCATTCTCTCTTTTCAGTCTCCCTCCCCACATTCGAAGCCTGTTATTATGCCTCCATCTTTTATTTTTCCTTCTTTGAGGTTTGTCACGTTTATTAAGCCTGCATCATATCAGGATGCAAAGCAAGTCCTTCAATCTGTTTCAAAGCTATTGAAATGTCAGCAATTACAGTGAGGGAAAATCCAGAAAAGTCAATTTTTTTACCCATCTTTTAATCACAACTATTCAAACCCTTTCAAAACATGAATTATATCTTTCTCCTATAACAACTGATACTCATTCCATAGTAATTCAAGAGCATAACGGTATGCAATACCACTGTGAATGTATCAGTTGTCTGATGACACTTGTAAAGCCATCATTACTACCAAAGCAAAAAAAAAAAAAGTCATATTTGTACAGAAGTTTCCACTCCTGGACAAAGATCAGAACAGAACTGATCACTCAGGGGTGGACAGTCAGCATCTTTCAGAGCTTTTTTAATTACATCCTAGAAGTATAAACAGAGAGGATTTAGGAAAGGATTGGCACAGTTAAGGAAAAAATTTCCAAGGACTGCAAGGCTTCCTATGCATTCCTTCTCCTTCCTTTTAAGATCATCAGGGATCTCAGGAACAACAAAGGCTAATCCAGCCTATAAAAAATAAGGAAGGTTTTCTTGCAAATCGTTCATTCTGTATTAGTGACAGTTCAACTAAATTGGAGATCAGATTTTACTTATTTATATATATATATATACACAAACACACACACATACCTATATATATGTACACATATCATAACAGCAGAAAACGTGTACTGAATACATAAGTACATTTGTCAGGACATTGGGAAAACAATATTTTATGTCACGAGAATGCTAGGAAAATGCCTCAGTTTTTCTCCCAGTGTACACCTCTTTACCTCTCCACTGCAGAGATCAAGTACAACCTCCTTCCCATCATTGACTGCTCTCCAATTCATAACCAAGCTATGCCCTTGTAACTATAGCAACTTGATATACGAAGAATATTACGGTATTACAGAGGTACTTTAGGAGTGATCCTCATTATCTTGTCACCCCCTTAAAAAGTTTTCAATCTGGATCCTCAGAGAAATTACTCAGGAGCTCTGAGAAGAAAATGCACCGCGTGTTCAGGCAGCCTCAGACAGAAGGCTGAGCCTTAGGAGAAGAGCTGGGAGGGTCCAGCCCCAACCTCAGCAGGCAGCAACAAAGTGACACACGGAACAATGAGGATGACTGGCTCGGGTATTTTTCAGTCCTTCATGATTTTTTTATCCTTTGATTGGCTATTTCATATCATTTCCTGTCTTATTTTCTCTTTATTTCAATCAAATGTAAGCTCAGCTTCTGACTTGATTGTCCTTTCTTCCACTCATATTTTTTCCCCACACGCTTCTATTTTAATTTGCAGCCATGCTGGATTTTTTTCTGCGTTACCAGAAGCGTTACCAGACTGAAGGAAAAAAAACCTGGAACCATCACTGTGTTTCTTTGTATTTGCACAGTGGCTGATCCCAGCTATGGCTCCAAAATCCTCTTAAATCCCAGTCACATCGATTTGACTTATCTATGGATCAGTGGTATTTTTTCCTGCAGAAAACCCTGGCCCACAGTTTGGGCACCTCTATGACAATAATCATGATAGTGAAGAAAACCTAAGAGTTCACAATGACTACATTCTTCAAAATATCCTGAAGATGTAAACATATTTATTATGGGCTCTGTACTACAGAATACAATATACCAATGCAGATAAAACCTCAAAATAATTATTATTTTCATTTTTAAAGCATTCTTCATTCAAAATAGCTCCTGTTAAAATCATGTCTACCCATAAAATTATGCACTCTTACAGACTAGGCTTGAAAAAACAAGTTGTAAAATTTATAATTTTACTGGTCTTATAAATTGATTTTAGCCATTATTGAACCATGCATATTTCACTAAGGGTGATGGAATGCTTATTTGGTTGATAGCTAATGCATCCCTGAAGAATAAAAGCTGTATGAATACATCATTTTGCTATAAAGGTGATACAGACAGCAAAAGAACATTTTGTCAACTTCAGGAAAAAAAGACGACTATTAAGAATTATTTAAAGCGTCATAAAGCACCAGCAAAATGTTCAATTGTCAATAGAGGTAGACATTAATCTTTCCATCCCCTTGAACACAATTTTTACATATTGTGCTTGAGTTTACCAGATGGGAAGCTTTATGCATTGCCTACTGAATGCTGAGGAACAAACAAACCCTTCAGAAGAATAAATATGCCTTAAGAAGCAAAGGTCCTGTTAAAGAAACAACAGTAATGGAGAAGAAAAGCTCATGGGACAAAATTTTCTAGCACCCTCCAAGATTCAAAGTCAACTCCCTTAATGAGTTTTCATATTGAATATATACGCAATATACAAACCCCAGCTGCAATACTGGACTTCATTCTCTCTTTCACTTCCAGGAGAATCCTCCAGTGCAACAACTGAAGAAGTAAACACCCAACAGCTTGGATAATTCCCCAGGACCTACCTGTGCACTGGCCTCCGTTGGTGGGATCGCCGTAATAGCCGGGCATGCACGTCTCGCACTGTTTGCCCGTCGTGAGGTTCCTGCACTGGTCGCAGACGTTGCTGTTGACGCAGGTGCTGTGGCCATTGCACTGGCAAGCTGGAATACAACATTTTAAAAGCTCCGTTACTGAATTGCTTTCAGAACAAAGTCGTGCCTGCGTGATGACAAAATCACACCGCAATGTTATGCGGAGTAGTTTAGGCCTGACTAAGAACCAACACATATATTTGTACTTTGACACAGAACCTCTTGAAAATAGCACTGCTACACAACATGAATTCAAGCAAAAGACCACAAAAGTCGACTTTGTAGTGACATGTGAGTTTTAGGTGTGTGAGAAAGGGGTTTTTTGCCATTGTGAGTGACTGAATCAGTCCTTACACCTTGAAAATGCTGTCCAGTCCCTCAAGAAATCTTTTCAGAGGTAGCAACACCAGCTGAGACTGCACAAAAACTCCAATACCTACCCACAACCCACAGAAACATCTGAAAGGCTACTGTGATGGAGGACATGAACAACTCCCAGCCAGACTTTTAACTACTGAGGAGAGAGAATTTCCAAAATAAAGGAACTAAATATCTTACTTTTAACAGTTCTGACCCTCATTAGCTTTAGCACACAAAGCAATTTTAAGGATACATCAAACAGCTCCAGTCCCTCCTCACTACACCTGAGTTTGGTGAAAGTGAAAAAATTGGCCTCTTAAGCGACAGTTTTTTTTCTTACACCTGACCTTGAAAGCATCAAATTGCTTTTTGTCAAATGCCAACACTATAAACCACCGATGCTGCCCAACAGCTCCACTCCAGAGAGTCACATTTCAGGGGAACTCCGAAAGCACCAATCACTACTGCAGCAAAATCCCAGCGTGAATCCTGCCAGAGCCATCGATCCTGCTGCCAGCTTTGGAAGGATGACCTCTCTATTGAGTGGGACCTCATTGCCTTACTGATCTGTCAATAACAGTAGCTTGTCAAACGTCACACCGTGTCAAACTTGTTGATTCCTCGGTGCTGAAGAGGGTGCAAGGCTGTATTTTTGTTAAATTTGGATTTTTAATCTAAACGTCACAGTGATTGGTGTCTTGGCTAAGGGAAAAAAATATATTCTCACTGCACGGTTTAAAATTTTTAGACTCATTTTATAATTTAGTAACTTAATATATTTATAGCCATTGCCAGGCTTGGCTCATAAACCATTAAACCTCCCCAGTTGACAATTTCTTCCTCCTATAACTGCGCCCAGAGTTTCTTGCAAACAAGTACCAAATGTTTCTGTACTATTAAGTTTTCTCGGTATTTTGACTAAATCCCTTTAGAAATGACAAGTTTTCTTCTCCCTAAGAACACTGGATTTTCAGACCCCTCTGTGGTGGCTTCCTCCAGGCGGTTTCCCCTTCCACGGTTTGTTGCTGTTCTAAGGAAAAGTGACACAAAAGTCCCCGGAGTTGCAGCCCAGTTGGGGGTTTTGTGTAAACCTCTCTCACACTAAATGACCTAAAGGAAAGGTTAAAAAAAAATACAGCCCAATAAACCAAAAGTAAAAACAGAGAGTACATTAAATAGGTGTTCTAGTAAAGTAAGATTGCCCAATAGAGAACGTACCATAAGTGTAGGGAAAATGCTTAATTCTGATATTCTCTAACTAGTGATTTACGAATTTTCTATTCTTCCTAATGCTCAGTTTCATATTTTTTAAGTTTTTGTGTTATTTAAAAGATGATGAAAGCACTCTTAGGTTTAAAATTTAATTTGTTGCAAGTCATAATATTATCTGGTCATATTTGACAGCTCTGAAATCTTACATTTTCTTAAGACAAAGAAAATGGAAGAGCTTTTTAAATCAAATCCGAAAAAGTACATACACAATAAGAACCAACGCAATCCACAACTGACATGACACACCATTGAAAAATGATATTATGTAATTGCTGACTCCCCTAAAAGTATGTATCTCATTGAGAAAAGTGTAAAGTCAGAAGAATTGCACAGTTCAATAAATTTCCAAGTTGTTTCAGTGCAATCAAACTGGAGACACCAGTATTAAATAATTCAAATAGTAATTAAAATAATGAGACACTGTAATGATCATTTAAATAAGAATTAGGAGTTTAGTTTTAAAAAGCTCTTTTTTTTTCCTTTAGGTCCTTTTAATGTACATCACTGGCAGTGCAAACTTTCCTCCCACACAAAAATGGGCTTTAGCTGAAGCTTCAGTGAGGCTGCCCTGGAGAGAAGCAATTTTATGTCTAATTTGCTTTGGACCTCTGTTGCAATGGTTGGTGATGCTGACAATTGTTGATAATTATAATTTTAAGAAAATATTAAAAACTAGGAAAATCTAGAAAGAGGATTTCTACATTAAAACCTGGATCTAATATAAAGATACCTCATCAAGTTTTTCAAAAAAAAACTATTCAGAATTCATTTATGCTGCTTTTCAGAGGAGAAAAATTTAGACTTTAAAGAAAAACTCGGGTTTGCATTCTACCTAAACTGCTCTTCTCATGGGAGGAAATGTCAATGCCAGTTTTCTTTTCAGGTATGATATTTGCAATTTCATTTATAATAATAGTTCTGTTAAAATAAGAATCTGATAAAAGATAAAATCACATTCGGATCAAAAGAAATACTATGACAGCTTCTTTGAGGACTACTGATTTCAAAGTGTCCAGTCACTAAAATAAGTATTTTTTTATACTACTTGCTAAATATTAATGTTGAAGATTTGGACTAAAAATGAGAACGAATTTAAAATATTTATCCCCAACACAATTTCTCAGAGGCACTATAAAGAGAATGGATATGAACTACAAGGAAAACTAAACGTATACATGAATGAACGTGAATGGTTTAGCCAACTATTCATCAATAGAATAAACTTTAAACTATAGGGTATAAACTGTTAATTTTTATTTTCATCCAAACTACAAACCGTTCAGGAGGCTTACACAGATGTAGTCTAATTTTACCTTGTTTCAAGTGTATCAAATTATTGTTGTGCTTAGAATAAAATATGTTAGTATAACTTGTTACAGATAATAGTCTATGAAAATACCAATAAAAATGAAATGTCACTTCAATTGACATTTTAATTGTATGACTTCTGTGGCATTTGTCCCTTAAACTCAGAAAACCAGTGAGTTTCAAATTACAGTGGAACTTCAGTAAATTCTTGGTCAGAATGTACAATGAATACAGGATTTTATCCATGAAGAATAAACATCAAACACAGCAATGAAATCTTCTAACTCAGTTTACACAAACAATACCTTCATCCCTTATAATTTCACTAGTGGTAGAAACTGTGCATTGCACCGGAAGGCCAACAATGCACTCACCAACACACATATATTTTAACATAAAAAAGTAACAAAATTTCTATATGGGAACCATTTCCAAAAATGTACTAGAGGCTTTTTTGTTCAGGAAATGGCATTGCTTTTTGTTTGTTTGTTTTAACTCAAAACATTTGAGAGTGTTCACTTGGTTTTACATTTAATTTCATTTTTCTACAACTAGAAAAAAATCTTCTCTCTCTGTTTATGAACATGCACATAAATATGCATATACACACAGAGAATACACTGATAGAAAAAAGCAGCCAAGAGAGCAAACAGCTGCGTGTACCCATAAAAGTTTTGATCCTCGAGAAGCTGCAGCTTCCAAAATTATCAGCAGTGAAACATTTGCTGGGAAAAAAAAAAAAAA
>VWZG01009503.1:1781598-1820681 GCA_013396735.1 Grallaria varia
AAAAAACCTGAGCAGAATTACATTATTTATTCTAAAAAAAAAGAAAAAAAAAAGAAAAAAATTTCTAGCTGCCTTTGAAACTGTATTATTTATTGTAAATACTAAAATACTTAACCACAATGGTGTGGGTGAAGTTTAGAGAGTCTCTAAGTTTACACAAGCATACATTTTTTACCCCAGATGTCCAAAGGGCTGACTGGGGCACAGCTGAGGTTCTTTGGCATCTCCCCATCCTCGCAGCCAGCCGGACTCGGGCAGCAGCAGTGACCTACGGATAATTCCTCCCCGCTCTCCTCGGATGGATACGGAACCCGTAAGAGAGCAAGAGCTGAAGCAAATTCATACGGCCAGATTTTTAAAAGTGGAAGGATAAGGTGTGTGAAAACTTATTTACAAATAAATGGCAGCTTTTGTTAAACTACTTGTGTTAAGTTTCACGCGTGAAGCTACGCGAGAGGAAGCACATGTGTGCTCAGTAGACGGAAACTAACAAATTATATATACAGGAAATGCTTTCTAGACATAGGAAACTGTGTATTTAGGAAAAACAAATATCTCATGCAAATCTGATTTCAATTACTTCAAACGATTATGTTATTTTGTTGTGCTTAAACAAAGAAATGGCTCTTATTTTATCTGCAGGAAAGAATGGAAGCAGAGCTTACCTGGGCACTGGATAAAAGACCACTCGTAGTTCTTCTCCTTTGGGCACAGCCCAGCATCCAGCACCATTTCACTGGAGTGCCCTCCGAGGGCCTTCATTGGGCCCCGCGATGATCCTTCCAGGCACTGGCCCTTGCCGGTGTTACTGGGGTCGTTGCACCACCCACAGCCAGGCTGTTCCAAACACTGCCCACAGGTCCGCAGTCCAGAGCAGTTTTGAGCTTTATTACATAGAAAACAGAATTAATGCAATAGGTTTGCTTGGGGTTTCATTTGTGTTTTGTTTGTATTTTTAAATAAAATGCTTGGATTTTACAGCAGTCGATGAAGAAACAATTTACCATTTCTATTTCTTTGTGCAAATTTAAAAAATAAAAAAAAATCAGTAACATCAGTAAGAGTATTTCAGTTTTCTTTAAAAGTTGCATTTCCTCACAAAATACACTGCAGGTGTTTGTTACATCACAATGCACCAATGAAAACTAAAAATAAACAAAGATAATGAAGCAGAACAATAATATTACACATCATTAAATCCCACAACAAAATATATATTCTCTGCTTATTACTAATATATAATACACATATTACTAATTTTACTGCTTTCTACAGGAAAACTCTAGAACTCAATACAATGTCTGTAATCCAAATAAGTGTGATAATATTATTCCAAAACAAATAGACAAGAAGTAAAAACAGGTTAATTCAAATTCAAACTAAAAATTTATTTGGGTAGAAAGTACCCCTGGGTCTCACCTGAATATTCACCTACAAATATGGCTCAGTCTCCTTATACAGAACTTTTGAAACAAGCTGGCATACTACACAAGTCAATCCCATTTAATTGAACTATATCTTAATATTCTCATCAGTTAATCAAGTTTCCTTTTTTAAATTGCACGCTAAAAATCAAATCGCTCTCTAAACCTTATATACTCTACTCCTTTAGAATAACTAAATGGTCTTCCTCATATTTTAAATCTGTTTAGAGCCAAATAAAATTCCTATTCAGAACCTACTGTCATTTCTTATTAATAAGAAATTAACATTTTAGTATCTTCAGGAACACTATTAAAGCTCCCAGGCTTCTTTGAGCTTTTTCTGCTACGTCTTCATTTTTTTAATTAATGCTGTACTACTGAATTAAATTAACATCAGAATCATTTGAACATTGATCACTTTGTCTCTTCTCACATTAACTTTATAGGCACTCAAAAAGTAAATTTTAAAAAGCATACATGAATGTAAGCAAGACCCTGCCAGGAGAAGCCAAAATTACCTACGTTTCTTCTTAAAATCAAGAAAGTAGTTTAAAGGTTCGTGGGGCTTTTTTAAAGGACACTCAAATAGCTTCTGCGTGAGTGTAGCCGGGACAGTTCTCAGCTACCTGGACCACTCTGCTCCACAAAGTGAATACCTGAATGCTATAAAGGGTATACTAAGCAGAATGATTGATTACTAACTCAATAAGCTGAAAGCAGAATAAAGCTAGCTACTCTGGCTTCAGCAACCACTAAAATTGTTTAAAAGTAGCGAAAACTGTAAGAGGAAAAAATGCTCCATAGTCCAAAGATACATGAGATACCATGAAAACGTGGAGACCCCAAGAAAACATGGAGATACCAAGGAAACACCAAGAACGTGAGTGAACCTCAAGAGGCCTTTTACAGTGCAAAAAGCTGGAGCATGAGCTCTTGCATCATTCCAATTGGAAGAATCCAAATAGGTGGAAAAGTTTCCAATAATGGAAAAAAAAAGGTGGGACACGGGAAGCTCAACTGCTGTTGAAAATCGTCAGGCACGTGACAAATGGGTTTTGAAGGGTCAGAACTGAGGCTGAACGACACAGATTTGGGGTTTTGAGTACATCAGATCAGCAGTAAAATAAAGACCATCCTCATGTACCAGCTGACTCGCCCTTTCAGAGATGCAAACCATCCAAGCACATCTCGTGCTGCTATTTATACTCCTGTTGCTGTTTATAAAACCCTGAAGTATCAGCTGCACCATCTTCATGGCAGATAAACAGAACCAAAAGTGAAAATCCTCATATATTCCCTCCAGTGGCATTTAGCTGAAGAGCTGTAGAGAGCTAACTGAGAAGCTATTGCTGAGAGAAGAAGGGGGTCTCAAAGCAGAAATTTTGTTCTCTTTGAAATTCTCGGGATTGTCCGAGACTGTTCCACTGTCAGCTATTCAATCAAAACTCATAGCAGATGGAAGATGGAGGGAAGAGTGGAAATGCAAGTTTTTGCCAAGTGGGTATTAAAATGACAAAATGTCACCAATAAAATAACATTTTTCATTTTAAATCCAAGTTGCGAAAATAAATGTGGACGTTCTCAGTTGTTATATTTTTGATTTTAAAATCATACATGCTTGTCTGGAGTTTTTTTTAACTCAGAGCAAAACACCCAAACACTCAGAAATTAGTCATTTAAAATAAAAATAGAATTTTAAAAACAAGGAGAATTTTTATAGGGGTACAATTGCAGCCCAATCTTCAAGTAGAAACACTACCCCTTGATAAGGAATCCACTTAATATATCATTATTGCTGCCAAAGTAATGAAGTATCTATCTAGTAAAATTTGAGTCATTTACACTAAAACAATGTCTGAACCATGCTTCATTTGGACTTACATTTTCTTGCTTAAATGCAAAATATCTGATGCTCTAAAACTCTGGGAAAACTGCTTACTGACACAGAAGCTTGTTTTTCTCTAATTTGTTGAACAGAAAATACATTTCTGCACAAAACTGCCTTTACATAATGATGAACTGGTATATTGCAAATCCCGTTTGCCTTATTTAATACAAACTTTTACAGACCTGACAAAAATGGCAATCAAATTAAAAAACAATTTTTTGTGTTCCTCAAACTAATTGAATCAGCACGATGTGCAAATACTACACAAATACAAAAACTGAATTGAAAGTTCAGGCTGACACTATATCTGCTAGTTTAAAAACCTAAGCATCATTCATGTGGTGTTCTGTCAATTTTATCTCCACATTTTCAATCTACTTATGTTCTGCCACAACTCACTATCAATATTTTATAAGTTATGAAATTGATTCCTTACAGGAGGGAAAGAAAATGTTCAGTGAATGGTCATGAGAGAGAAACCTTCATATAATTACAGTGTTATTATTCCAAATATATGGACAAGAGATGAAGTGTTCCTATTATTTCTTTATTCCGACACCAAGCATGGGCTGATTGATGGTCCCAAGGGACATGTAAACCCTGCTTCTAGTCCACACTGAACCTGGACACCAGAACCCGCATTAATATCTAAAATCTACAAACTAAGCCAAAATGTTTACCAGATCAGCTCAACATGGTACAGTTCCATGACTTTCTATGATTATTAAGGATGGAGAAGGCTCATTGCCATAGTTTGGCACCCTAACACTGGTCATACAAACAATCACGACATCTGTTCTTTATCTGAAAACAACAAATAGTTTTCACTATACCAAAAGACTGAATATATTTTACCATAAAAGAATTGCCAGTATTTTGCCTGTACCTAAAAAGATACGTACTACTGACTCCTCACATTAGAATTAGAAACAAATCCAAATTAATAGCCTTAAGCCACTATCTCTAGTGAATGTGCCGAATCCTATTCATACTGACGTTCTTCAGGGTGGAAAAAAGATCCCAATATATTTAATAAGCTGCCCGTTGGCTGAGATACTCACGGGAGCACGTGGCAGTCTGCCACTCCAGGCACTGCCCGTAGGGGAAGGAGATGATGTAGGCGTTGGAGTCCACACAGCGCCTGGTGCTGCTGCACCACATGCACTCCATGCCATTGCTCGTGCAGTTGGAACACGTGGTGCGCAGGGAGCACGGCTTCTTGCAGGGCCTGGCATTCTGGTTGGGACTGACTGCAAAAGGACCACAAGCGTTTATCATTGCGAACACGAGTTTCAGACTCCTTTGTCTTTAATTCCATCAAAATATATCTTGCATTATATAAATGTGATCACACTTTATAGAAAATATTAAGTAATATCATGAGTCATACTATAGCTCTGAGAGTCCATTTTAAAATTTTCACAGCAATTTTATCTCTCTATTGAAATAAAATATTTAATATTCATTGCCTGGAAACATCAGCTTAGCTACTTGCACATACATGACATAAAACACGTCTCAGACTTCTGTATCAAGTACAGCAGAGTTCTGGGTCTACTGGTTTTGTTAGTCTGACAGAGTATAAGCAACACATTCTACTTATGACTTATTTAGCCCCTAAAATTTTGCCTTGCAGTGTATATATGAAAGTCACTAGCAGCCGAAGGTAGAGAAACAAGAGGAACATGATTTATGCAAAGATTTGGTCTTTTGAGGGGTTTTTTGGGGATTGCTTTTCATTTGTGTTTTTTTCTCTACTAGAGACCCTATTCATTCTGAGTAAGTTAATGGTATTCTAACTCAAGAAGGCATAACTTGGATACCCTAACTCCCGATTTTTGCTTTGATTTCAAATAAAACTGCAAAGTGTACTAGAACAAGAGTATAGTAATTTTTAGGTAGGAACATACAGTGCACAACATAGCATCGCATTTTACATACACAAGAACCTTGTGAAACATCAAGATTAAGCTGTCCTATGTATTGCCATCTTTTTGTACATTGATTCATATTCAATATCGGGTAAGTTCTCAAGCCATCCTTCATCTAGTAACATGTACACTAAATCCTTTACCAAAAGTGTTCCTAGATTTGACCTACTACACACATATCCAAGACGGGCTTTGCAACAAAAAATGTGAAGAAAAAAAATTAACAAAAACCAGCTGAGCCACAAATGTATTCTCGTACAGTTGAAATACTTTGACTTCTACAGTCTTTGAAGCAGCTCAGGATCAGAAGAAAACCTAAAACAAAACACCAGAAACAGATGCATATAATGTTGATCTAATTGTAAAATGCTGCATCTTAATAACCTCACTTGTGTTCCACCTAGTGTATGCTTTACATTTGGAGATGTCTCTTCCTTTGTGACTGTTGCGACTGCATCTTTTACTGTTCTGAGAAACACCTGGTAAATAACTAACTATTAACTGAAAATTAAGAGCTGCGTGAAAGATGAAATTTTTAGCAAATATAAGTGGTAGTAGCAGTAACAAGCGTACAATATATACTTTGCATTTGCATTCCTATTAGGAATTGCCTACAAGAAAGTGAAGGATTGGCAAGGTCATGATTTGGTTATGAAAGCTACCAAAATAAGCCATCAGATTAATAGGCAGTGTTCCCAACACACCAACAAGGCAGCTGTTTTCCAGTCTTGTAGAGGAAATGCACAAAATAAATACAAAGGCAAAATGTAAAGAACTTCATGTGCTCAACCTTACAGCTATGAAGGGAAACAGAAACCAACCGGAGACTGAAAATGCTAATATGAACAGTCAAGCGACCATTTGTCACGACAAACTATATTCACGAGCAAACCCAAAAGACCAAAGCAAGACTTTTGGTTTTGTCAGTCTTTCAGACCATTAAAATGTTCACTAATGATCAGCAAGACTCAGAAAGAAAACGTCGGCGTTGCTGAACACCTCCACAGACGCACACATGGCAATCGACTGTTATCACTGTTACTGATTTAGAGACAAGTCAGAAGTTCTTCCAACACAACATAAGCCATGTAAACTAATTCTCAAATACATACTCGTTTTCAAAAAATAAAATAAAAAAAGCTATTTGTTTTTGTGATTATTTAATCCCAATTGTCCAAAAACCCCTCTTGGCCAACTGAAAGCCCCCCCAGCCTGCTCTCGGCGCCGGCACCAGTCCCAGGGTGGAAGGGGTTGCTTACCCACGGGTTTCTCGCACACCAGGCCATCTGCCATCGCCGTGCAGGGATTTGCCTTCAGTCCCGCCACCTCTGCCCTCTCCAGGTAGGCACAGAACCCCGAGTCGTTGGGCTCGCCGGGGAGCCACTGCAGGGTGGTGTTGGTGAAAGGGGACATGTCATCCCAGCCCCAGTAGGAGATGTTGATCTTGCGCAGACCTACCCAAGGTGAAATTCTCTGTGAACGGCAACGAAACAAACAAGAGAAATATTTAAAATGCCTTTTGTTTGGTTGTTTTAAAATGTTCCAAGGAATAGCTTGACAGCAACAACTTCACATTTCGTCATGTTTCTTATCTCACTTTATGATCTCCTTCATAAAGTTTTTATCTTAATTATTCTATACTGCTGAACATCCCCTTCCTTCCCCCAAAAAAAGCCCTAACGAACTCCACCCACTATATGTTTCTTTTCGGCCAAAAATCTGTGGTCCGTTCAAATTCGGATTACTATTATTTGATACAGGTCAAATTGGCATAATGAAATTGTTTGGGTTTTTTCCCAGTGGCTACCATAACGATTACTAATCGCTAGACCAATGTGGATAATAAAATACACACAAGTTAAGAGCAATTTAGAAAAATAAAAGTTCACGGTGAAAAAATAGGAGAAATATTCCATCCTTTAAAGTCTGTATTGCTAATACTAATCAACTTTATACCTTTCAGAGACAGAGATGAAAGTGGCACATTTACAACTTCAATGCCATTAAATACACATTGAATACACTTTTATTTTTGATTTATGTTATAGGAAATAGTCTAGAAAATATTAAAAGCATTAATTCTTTAAAAAATTATTAAAATTACATCATAAATTCTACTAATTTTTATAATTTCATCTTTCTACAATTACCAAGAGAAAAAGCAGATTTTAAGGAATAAAGGCCTTTGCTGGTTTCAGGACAATTCTACATACATTACTTGCTCCCATCACCGTAAACATCTCAAGACACCAAAACCAAGCACATTTCCTCCTGTCATCTCTGTGCTGGAGGTTTTTATTAACCCCAGTCAAAACACATGGAACAGGGATACGGAGAGACCAGGAGGCTGTGACAGGGATGTGGTGGCAGGTGATCCCACGATGCCAAAACACAGCTGTCTGCACCAGGCAGAGAACAGACGTTGTCGGCCCCAAAGCAGATATATTGATCTGACTGTGAATTAGGTTCTCCATTGACTTAATTTACAGCCCAAGGTAAGTAAAACGCTATAATACACCAAAAGGGAACCTGCCATGGTTCAAGATCTATGCACTATTTCACAAGTAAACCAAGAGTTACTGCCACTCCCTATCAGAGTGATCTCTCATCTTCGATCTCACATCTTTCTTTGGCTACTCAGGTTTAACCCGTGACTGAAAAAAAAAAAAGTAATCTTTCAGTACTCTTAATTCTACATCCAATCAGAGCATTCCTTTTTTTCCACTTCTGCCTTGTTAGATCAAATTGAGATATGAGGGATGATTAATTTTTCTTCAAAAATACCAGTGGTACATAAATACCTTTTTTAAAAAACCAGTAGGTAGATAATGCATATTCCTGACCTTCCTAAAATGTACTCCCTATGCTCTCTTCTTCTCTTTCATCACAAACCTAAACTAACCCTGCATGCCTACTTGGGGATCAAGGGATTCCAGCCAAGAGAACCTTCAGCATATTTACTGACTGTGCCAATTGCACTGCCAAATAATTTGGCCTCGGCATCAGTATACAAGAAACAGAGATCCTATTCCAGCTATAGTGAAAAGTGTGTCAGGCCAATAATGCAAACTGACAGTGCAGCAGTGGCATTTGGAAGAAATTCTTCTATTTGAGTGGGAGATTGTCTTGGAACCCCTTTAATGATGACAAACTGCCAGGGAGGGCCATGAAGGCCAAAGCAGCCAGCGGAGATAAACCCAGCATCTCTGAAATGAAAGATTTCTATCAAAGCAACACATACCATAGTCATAATCATTTTTAATAGCTGCACTATCTGGACAGCTTACAGCCATCATGGCAGGCACCTCAAATTCCACATGCACCATCCTTGGCTCTTTGCTAGGAGAGGACACCAAAGCACAGACCTGAACACTGCTGAGAGGGCTGTCAAATACACACCACCAAAGACATGACCTCGCAGGCTTTGGGATGCCAGAGACAGATGATCCAAGAAAAGCCTCCCAAATGCTCCAATGACGTGCTTAACGTGCATATTCAATTACGTAGCAACGATTCCGTGATGGGGTAAAATTTTACAGGAAGAGAAGGCAATGCAATACACAGCAGGTGATCAAATCCACCTTAGGAGAAGTGGTAATGGGCCTTACTAATGCTGCAATAAAGAATATAATCAGATACCTCTTGAGACATATTCCATAGCTTTATTCCACTACACTATCTAAACTTCAGAATCATCTCTAGGATATGTTAGTTCTCCTATCCATACCTTTCCAGGCTGTTTTTCAGAACCCACAGCCCTTCTTGGAATCCATACATTTGTGTTTGAAATACAGCTAGTCACAGTTTATCTGCTTTCACAGAACACTCTTTTATAATATTGATACAAGTTGGCAAAAAACCTTTTTTAAGTGAGAAATCAACCTTTACATTAAGTTAGAACACATTTCGGAATTATTAAATTTGAGAAAAATTGCTGCACAAGGCTTTAATGTCATCTGACAGAGAAGTAAAATTGCAGTTGTACAATGCACACCAAAATAAAATTATTCTGTACTCTCATCTACAGCCCTATTTAACTGAACACAAGGCCAGCTTTTAGCCATTACAGGAATTTGTTGAACACTGATGACTAATAACAACAAGAATAATTGTAATTTGCTTTTAAATAGCAATTATGGAACTACGCTAGAAAGGGAAAATGCTTAATCTTAACTAGAGAGCTGATATTTCAGTTAAAGCCACTGTTTACTCAGGGAATTTAAGTCAGATGAAGTTGACTTGAGATCTGCAGTGAAGGGGATCATTTGTAGTCACGACACACTGTTTCAGGTACTAGCGCTGCTTCAGCACTGATCTAATGAGGGCTGAATAATTTGCAGCCGAGGGAAGTGAGCAAGTCTACCTTCACTGAATAGCCAACTACCACTGAGGCTCAAAAACCTCCTCTGTTTCTTAATTATGCAAATTATTTAGGCATTTTTTCTCTCTCAAAAATTTATCTCCGCCTTTACTTAAATTCCTTTTATTTTGTATCTTAACTGTCCTGGAAGTGTCTCATTTGCTATGATGTGCCTCATAGCATGTTAACAACACAACAACCTTGTCAAGAACTGTTCAAACTCCTTGATTTCTAGGTTGCTCGAGGATGAAACACACAATCAAACCTTGAAAGCACAGTGGACTCTAGTGCTCATGTTTCCACAAAATTCACAGTTTGGAGAAGGGCTTGCAGTTCATTTGCCTCTTTTCTCCATCGTTATGAACAAAAACCCTGTCTCCTGAAAACAGCTGCTATATGAAGAGAAACTGCATTCCAGGTACAGCCACACAGCTGGTTTCCATCCTTTAACTGCGCATCAATTCCGACTGTGCCCGATGATGGCACAACTCATATTTTGCAAAGATTTACACAGTTAATAACACATTTTAAGCAATGGGAGCAAACAATGATTTTTAAGTGTCTCAGTATCTATTAGACACATATGATAAAATCTATGGTAGTAGGTTTTACTACCATAAATAGTAGTAGTATCTACGTATGTTAGTAGTAGAAGTCATGCATTTGGTCATGAGAACACTTAATTCTCCTACACCTTTTAAATTTTTCTATAGTGCCATTGGTTTTTTAAAAAATGTGCAATGTGCCAACTGAAAAAACTAGAGTTTCCCCAACTTCCACCTACAAAGATTATATTTAGTATTCCTGGGGAACTTTGGTTTCTTCTTGGGACAATTTTTTGGAAATTTGGTTTCTCTTCTCAGGTATCCAAAGTAAATTGAGTTTCACTTCCTGAATGTGGGAAGACAGTTAAACTAGAGGTGAGCTAATGGACAGTCAATGCAACAATTCTCATATGGACACAAAGCTCTGAAGTCATTTATTAGACTTCCAAAACCGTGATAGGAAAGTGAGACTGGTTGAAACTGTAGTAAAGAGAGTAATTCAGGGAAAAAAAAGTAGGTATCAGCTTCACCACACCCACACATATGATAAAAGCACAAAAACACACAGCCCGCTGAGAATACTTTGAGCTAACAAGGAATAACATTGGTATGCAAAGCGCACTAATTAACTGCAACCTGAACTCAAGCATAATTTATAAAAAGATGCTTAGCCTTGTGAGCAGCGAGTCAAAGGAAAAGTTGCAAACAGTTTATATAATGAAAGGCGTTGTGTAAAAGTGTTCTCTTTGTTTATGCTTACTACACCAAAACTAAATCTTTCTAGAATTTATTGCATGCTAACAAGAAAATTATTATTTTTAGTTAAGTCCCACAGTTGCAAACAAACTCCCAAGAGAGCTAATTGCACTTTTAAATGAACATACAACATTTGAATATTAACCTCATATTGCTGTTTAATCTACTCTGCAGAAAGCTTCACATCTTCCCTTTCATAACATTTTGCTTACTAGGTCAAAAAAAGCATATGAGAAAAAAACAAGTGTCATTTTCCTTTGTTGTGGTAATCTGCAGTCTATCCACTATGTTTACTTTGGCACTTTCTGAAAGAATTTGATTTATTTTTAATGAAAAATACAAACTAGACTTTGAAACTACCAGTGGCAGTTTCAGAATACATCTGCAAAATCAACAACATTTTGACTTCATACCACAAAGATCCTTGCTTTTTGCCTTTCTTGAGTACCAAATGAGCCTTCTCCTTACCCTTTAAAAGGAGACAACCTGTTGATTTCCAATTTAGTATGGGATTAGGAGAGATTATTTATACACAATGAGCTCTGGACAGGGTGCGGAGACAGTAACAGCCTCCTCCCTCTGAACCTTTCCAAAACATCAACGTATTAATCTAAACATGATAAAGAAACTGTCCTAAATGTGTCCCAGGACAAGGACTTTGCATATTAGGAAACAATCTACAAAGTCACACAATGTTTTTATGAACAATGAGGAATTCTGAAGTCCTCCCAAGCTGTAGTATTTACTGTTTTAACAGTTTGTTAAATACACAACATCTACTAAAGTGGCTTTTCTCAAAATATGACTGTCAAATAACATGGAGATAAAATCAGGATCATGTTCTTATTTTCAAATCTTGCTCTGACACATCCATTAATCCTGAAAACCTGTGAAACCTTCCTTTCTTCAGGCTGAAGGTTTTCAAGCCTCTGATAGTAACCACCCCACAAGTCAAACTACGCCACAGATAAATGAGATTAAAGGCGTGATGTTCCCCTCAGAGCTGCTCTGACTACATTTGTGAGCTCCACACCACGACCCGTTACAGAAACAAGGCATCTGAAATGAAATCTCACCCCCTGAATCATGACGGTTGCAGTTTGAGAGGAACAGGCAGACAGAAGAAGATGAAGGAGTTTCAGAGAGCTCTGTCACACCTGATAACACAGTTAGGCTGTCACACGCGGAATAAATGGAACTGGACAGGCACAGATGAATGAAAGAACTTTTTTTCTTTTTCTGAATGCCACTGCAAACACCAAGATGAGTCATGGTAGCATTTCATTAGAGAGTCTGAGAGCTAAACGATTCTTTAACCAAAGATATGCTTTTGAAGTGTATACATTTGTCTACAACTGCATAAACTGTGTTTGAGGTATCTCAAGTTTACATCACCACATTGGCTCAGGACGTGTTTCATTTAAAAAAAGATATGCTCAGCAGGATGTCACCTTGTAGAAGTTCTGAAGTCTGAAATGTATGAAAAAATCTTCCTTCCAAACATGAAAAAAAGCTGTTTCTCATCTACATATCAAGCCAGCCAGGCAACATCAGTCATATCAATATTCTATCACACATTATTAGATTGTAAGGCCTCCTGGGCAGTATTTTAATAGGAATTGGGGGGAGAGAGAAAAAAGAAATGAGGCAGCAAACTAAATAATTACAGCAGTCATGTTGCCAACATGATTTTGTTGTTTTGGTTTCAATTACGTTTTCAACATTAACTTACATCAGAGAGTGGACAGACAGAAAATGTTCCAAGGATGCACTAAGTACAATAACAGGAAAGAATGTCTGACATAGAATTACTTCTCACTCTCTCCTTTATTAATAATAAAAATACATGTCTTTCTAGTAAAAAAAGAACTTTCTCTCTCCAGGTCCTATATTTATTGGGGAAAAACCAAAAAAAAGCTCAAGTACATATGCTAAGTTTGCATCTCCTTTTTAAGATGGAATGTTAAAAAGGATAATCAGAGAACATTTTGTTTCCCAATATATGTCCCTAAGCTTTTGCTTTCAGATTCAGTATAACTAAGAATCCTTAACTGTTATTTCATTCATATGCTTCTCAATTCATATGCAGGGTAACAACTTTGTAAATCACATACTAGTTTGATGTAAGCTCTAATTACTATTCACAATTATCTTTCATTTTCCTGTAACTGTAAAATCCTAAGGTACTTAAAAATTTGAGGGTTTTATACAGACAAAGACAGGGTGATTGTTCTACAAAACAAAACACACACTTCTAAAAATGCCCTTTGCTAAGAACAACTGGTTTTCTTGTAATGGAATCTCATTCTGCTACAACATCCCATCTGAGTGTACTCTGCTGGGTCTGACATGTTTGAGAACACTTATAGTTCATATACTTGTACCGATGATGTTTAAAAATAGCGATAAGAATTTAAATATTAAACTGCTAAAAAATTGAACCTGACCACCCAGGAACAGGTAATTAATCTTTTCCTCTCTTGTCCCACAGTTAACAAAATTAATATGGATTACTTTTCTAAGGAATATTCTGATGGCAGCTTGCTGGATTTGCCAGAGGCATGGAAGAGTTTTCAGTCCTCTCTCTCTGCCACCATTATCAGAGAGAGCTAATTAGCTCCTGCTAATTCCAGCGCTGCTGTGCAGGGAATTTCTACATACTAGCACAGCTTCTCTGTGACTCTTTGATCCCAAATGCCAGTTGTATGGCAAGCTGGGCTTCTCTGGAGGAGTTTACATCTTTAGTACCTCCCAGTCCTCGACTATTCACCGACCCAAACCAACCCTTGGAGCAGTTTTATGGGTACTGGTGTGACAAGTTGAGATTTTTTTTCTCTACTACGGGGAAAACTGTTTTGATTCCTGCTGTTGCAGTGTACCAAAAAGGACTTGTATTTCCCAGACTTCATGGCAAAACCACAGCAGGAAACTTAGGAGCACACAGCCACTTCTCACCTCCCTCCAGCTCTGCCAGGGAGGAGAATTGGAAAGGAAAGGTAAATCCCACAGGCTGATATACAAACTGTTTAATAACCGAAATAAAACAATAATAAAAATAATGAAGAAAAAGAGAGAGGAATAAACCCCAAGCGACACAATACAATTGCTCCCCAANGAACTGAGAAGTCCTTGACTTAAGATGAGCATTGGTTGGCAACAGGTAAAACATCAGTAGTTATCCCAGAATCCTGTGATCACAGCCCCTGGACTGCTGCACGGGGTCATTCCTCCCTGGTGCTGGACCCTGCCTTTGCTGAATTTCAGGCTGACAAACTGGTAGTTCCTCGGGTCCTCTTTCTTGCCCATTTTGAAGACCAGGGTGACATTTGCTTTTCCCCAGTCCTCACGCACCTCTCCTAATGAGCATTATTCTCATACTAAAATCTAAACCACAGCACTGTACTAGCCACCAAAAAGAAAACTCACTCTATCCCAGAGGAAACCAGGACAAGAAATCAGTGTTCCAGTCATTCTCTTGACCAAATATTCTCTTGCAAGTAAACAGTAACTTTTAACATTTCAATCTGGTAAGGAGAAACACTCGGGAACAGCTTTAAATATGAGATTTCCTTAATACCCACACATCACTCACACCAGTCTTTAGCACCACGTTGCTTTCTTCTCTTCGGACAAACCCCTAAAACAGATTTCTCAAAGCAAACTTATTTCACATAAGCATCAATTACAGTTCCTCGAGTTACCTGAAGTGTGTACTTCTGTATTTCATCCAGAACAAATTCCACTTCTTTTGAGGTCGTTAACGAGGCGAGATTTCCACTCAAATTGTAGCAATACAGCTTCGCATTGTCATAGCTTTCACGACTGGAATTTATGTGGAGACAGGCATCTCCAATGTGGCTCCATCTTTCTCCACACAGATGAGCTGGGGTAGAAAGCGTGTGATTAAAGCTGATCTGGAAAAACTTGTAAAAAACCCAAGGGAAGTCTGAATTTTAACTTCCCGAGATCATAAATCAAAATACATCCCACACTCAATTTTCCTTTTCACGTCACATAAGTTCTGAAATGCCAAGTAGCATCACAGAGAATGATGTGTTTTTATGGAAAGAAACTTATAATTTTTTATATTCTTAAAAGATTTATGCTATAACAATATTCTTGTGTCCCTATTTGTTCCCTGCTCAAAACTGAGCACAATATTATGATTAGATTATGTACAGAATTAATATTGTTTTAACCCATCCCTTTACTTCAAGGTTATGTAGAATTAAGAGATCACTATTTTACTCTTTATTTTATCATCTTATCCTTGCATTTATATTTGCCTAGATACAAATGCAATCAGAGTGATAGGAAATTCTGAAAACATCTTGAGAAAATATTTCCTCTTCAACATTTTAGAGATTTACTCACACTCAGATAACTATTCAAAGATAAGTAAGTAATTCAGAGAAACTGCTATAGTCAGTCTTTACAAAGACTGCACAAATTCAGTTTTAAACTGCACAGTATAAACTGACTCAGGTTATTTAACAAATAATCTCTGGAGGAAAAAAAAACGTGTTCATTAATTTCATCCAGACATAAAGATCAAATGGAAAAGGTTCTGACATCTAACTGCATATACACAGCTATGAATATAAATTACAGAATAAATATTATTTCAAAATGTTAACAGTCACTTTCTGAGAATATTTCATATTAGCATTTTAATATTCACTACTTTCATAGTAGTACCACCATTAGACTATTCACTGCTTTCATAGTAGTACCAGCATTAGAATATTCACTGCTTTCATAGTAGTACCAGCATTAGACAATCAGGAAAGCAGATCTTGGGCTCTACCTGCACAGCAAAATTGAAGCATAATTGAATCACAATTCATAAAGTAGAAACCCAAGCAGCAAAAGTAGCAGTGTCAGTGTGTGTGTAACAGCACAACACTCAGTCTGGCAATTCAGGTCTGCACTGGCTGGTCCCCACAGCCAGAGCTCCTCCCTGGCTCCTGCAGAGGTCCCTGCCACCACACTGATGTTATCACCTCCCCTGACCACATTAAAGGCAGCACTGGTACCCCGATCCGATCGGTGCTGTAGTTGCACCTGCGTTCACCTGCACAGGCACAGGCAGTCAGCACAGACAGAACAAACCCTGCTCTGCTGGCTGACCCAAAGCCCTTTGGCAGTGGCAGAGGAGGTTTGGGCAGCTTTGGGATGCCCGCCCAGCCTTACCGGGCAGTGCCTGGCACTCCTGCTGCCGCTGGTCCCACTGGCAGTTCAGGTGCAGGGAGCAGCTCTTGCAGCTCGTCAGTTTGTTGCAGATCTGTTCGTTCCTCACGTGGCATTTGGTGTAGTTTTTAACCGACTAGAAAAATAAAATGGACAAGACAGCACCTCAAACACAGGTATGGCAGAAGTCAAAAATTAAGTACAGAGCAGGGGGATCCCTCCCAAAAAATCACAGCCCTCTAAAAACCAGGCTGAATTTAAGATTTTTTTTCTAGATTCCCTTAGCAGATGCAGAAAGTTTAAAAAAAAAAAGCATCCCTAAAGCACAAATCATCCCACCTGTTCTACACAGCTACGAGTGTCAAACAGTACTTTGAAAAGGTTAATTCCCTGGTCCAGAGATCAGGAACAGCTTAAACAACTACACCAAATCTCTCTGACTTAGGTAATACTCACTAAATTATTTCATCCTATGCAGGTTAAAGCAAGCATAATGGTCAAACAGAACATAAAAAACAGCAGAAGGTGCAAAATAATTACACACAATTTACCAAAGGTGCAAGAAGGTACTCTACACATGACACAAAACCAAGGATAACATTATACCTTTGTTACCTCAGTATATAAGAAGAGCAATAACACTGAAGGAATTATTACCTGGGGGGTTTTGTAGGGTGTTCGTTTTGTTGTTGTTTTTTTCCTGAAAACTGAGATCTCCCTTTCCAGGTTGGGCATTTTGAATGCAAATCTTTCTTTCCTCTGCATACTTTTAATTAAGACACAATATTGATATCTTACTTAATCAATTGCCCTAAATCCTCAGCCAATGCATCAGCTCATCCATAAGGCTGTCTCTACCAACTTAATTTCAAGGTAATAATTAAAAGGCCTAATGCAAGACAGCTTTATACTCACTGAACCACAGAGTGGTTGGGATTGGAAGGGACCTCTGGAGGTCTTTTTTGTCAAACCCTAACAACTCTCATGTCTCTCTAATAATAAAAGATTAAATTAATACATAGCAGCACAAATGGATTGCACTTGGATAGCAAGTGCATGATTCACTGACAATTTTGGTTGCTTTCCTTTCTAGTAGTCTCCTGGAGTATGATTAAACAACATATAAAGGGACAGTGTGACAATAAGTGACATGGTTGTGGGTACTGGAATATGGACAGTGATGGGGCGAGGGGAAGACAAGGAGTCTTTTTTCTTTTTTTTTAAATCCTGAAATCATGCAATTGTTACAGTGAATTCTCAGTCTTACAAAGAACCAGCTACATTCCTGATGAAGAACACTTTTTAGGTATTTTATTATATTTTAATTTTTTGCCTTCATGGGATCAGGTGCTCACCAGTAAGCTTATTATAAAAGGTACTTGCTATTTTTCTGTTCTATAAAAAAGGCAAAAAGAACCAGAGAAGCTGCTCTAGTAGAAGGGATCTACACCACAGTATGAAACAGAGCCAAAGACAGTGCCACAGACACAGTGTCTATGTGGACCAATACAGGAACAAAAACAGCAAAGCACAAACCCCCTTTGCTATAAACC
Source organism: Grallaria varia (assembly GCA_013396735.1). Classification (NCBI taxonomy): domain Eukaryota; kingdom Metazoa; phylum Chordata; class Aves; order Passeriformes; family Formicariidae; genus Grallaria; species Grallaria varia. The sequence goes on from VWZG01009503.1 coordinate 1,799,246, forward strand.
AACATGCAGTTCCACTCCATCATTAAACATATTCACAAAACTGCCTGAGAGGTGCTTTAAAGTGAATTTTAGAGCACAAGTAACCACCATCTGCTCTTTTACAATATCTCAACTAATACTCAATTTTAGAACTCCATGTTGACATACCCTTAAGCATTCAGATTTTTTTTAAATTATATACTCTTCAGTGGTATTACACACAGATTACAATTTTCCAGATAAGGCAAGATATTTGTTCTATTACTTTCTAATCATGAAGCTTGTTGTGTGCTGGTTATTTAATGTTTAAAATAAAATTCAAAGTAGCAGTGACTATTCTATAATAACGTTCTTTGTTGTATTCCCTTATTCCCAGCACTTATTTCCCTTAAATCCAATTTAAACATTGCTTGCCTGAAAATCTCATTAGTTCAATGTAGATGTGAATCCAATAGGTAATTCATATTAACACAATATTAAGGTTATAACTTAAGCTACCAAACCCAATGAAATTCAAAAAGATGACAGCCCATCTGTTAGAGGAGTGCTATATTGCTCTAGGATATTTATAATGTTTACACACCAAAATATGAGTAAATCGTGGTATGTATAAAGCTTCCCTCTTTTGCCTGATTTACTTAGATTTTTGAAGTACTGATCCCAGTATGGTTGTATATGGGCAGACTTATGGACTGCAGTGATTTTCTGCACATTTTCCTGCAGAATGAAAATACTATAGTAGTTTATCTTAGAATTTCAGAATTTGCTATTAAATTATGTCCTTCTTTCCTCCTCCTGGATTTTTCAGGTTAACAATATAACCTTGTCTAGTTTGCCGGGTCTAACTGTAAATTATTAATTTGTAGATTTGCTACTATTTCTCTGAAGCTACTCCCCAAAGTCGCTACTCGGTACTCCTTAGCCATAAATTTTCTTTTTCATTTATGACTTCTTAGTCATAAATTTTCTTAGTCATATATTTTCCTCCAAGATAAATTGGATTTTACTCATAGTCCCTTCTACTACTTTATACATTTCCTCGTGACTGTTCTATGAATTCCTCCAATGTAGGCAGATTGCTGTGATTATGATATTGGTATTAGTGTATCATCCAAGGGCTCCCATCATGACAGAGGACTTTCTAGAAGCAATGCAAGATTACAAAAAGAAAATTATTCTTGCCGTTAAGGCACTGTGTAGAAACATTAAACAATGTAGGACTGTAGATCTCCTTGAAGCACCCCTTAGTATCCATGTCCCTCAGCAAGACCCTCTTTATCGTACACTTTATGGGTTCAGCAGTGTTTAGTTTATGTTGCCACGCTCAGATATCCAACGTTTTAAAATCCCATACCAATTTGGGCTGTATTTAGGTAGCTGACAGCACCTGGGGCTTTCTCATACTGCACGTGCGGAGACCAAAGAAATTCAGAGGCTGCTACCGGAGGTGACGGTGTGGTTGCCCTCAAACACACAGCCCCTCTGGAGCTTCTGGAAGCAGAAGGCTTTCAAAAACATCATACAGGGAGGATGCAGAAATGCTTCAGCTGTGCCTCTTCCCATCACAGCCTCTCCAAATGAGAAAAATCACATGCACCCCACTTGAAAAGACATCAGAGACCAAACTCTGACCAAAAAAATATTACGTTCAAGTGCTGTTCCCTGGCGTATTCTTGATCCCAATTAAGTGTTCTCCTTTTACTCTGCCCTCCCATACGTTTGCTGTCTGTCTCAGTGAGAGAGTAGATATCTTAATGGGAAGAGTCAGAATAAGGGCTGAAATTTTGAGTGGAGTTTTTCAATTTATTTGCAAGCCCTTCTACAGTTTTGAAATGAAAACATTTTCTCCCTACATGTTCCAAGAAAAGTTTAGCATTGTATTACTGCTGCGCTTCAAGCCTCCAAAATACTTTCCACAGGTAATTAAGGGGATAAATGACTTTACCTGCAGTCTTTTAGTGCGGGCAGTTAGCACTGCTATAAACTGAAGGACTATAGGCCAACAGCCCATGGAGCACATTGTTACAGCTCCCCATCTCCAGTGCTTACTTCGGTTTTCACTGTAGAGGAATAAGACAATGGAAGCGGAGAAGGAAAACATTCTTTATTAATTCCTCAAGTGCACCTCTCAGGATTGCTGTTTGCATCTAAAGCAGTGTTTGGTGTAGAAATGGGAAGTTATTCTGAGGATATAAAGAATTGAAATCCATTTGTTTTGGTAACCAGCACTTGCAGGTGTTTCCTAAAGAAAAGGATGAGGAAGGAGACAAAGAACTGGGCTGAGGGGGGAAAAGAAGGTAAAAGACCAAAAAAGGGAAACCTTCAAAGTTCTTTCCCATCATAAATAACAAAAAGAAGTCAAGCCATCATCCTGTAACAACTTCCAAGTGCACAACATAAATATTTACACATTTTTCAGCCCCACTTTGGCCAATCCCAAGTGTAAGTGGCAGGGCACATGTGCAAACCCAGCTCACCCTCCCTTGCCCGGGCACATTGTTTGAGGGAGGCTGCCGAGCAAAACACATTCCTCTGCTTTCAGGACTTCAACGCAATCACAATTTTCAAATGCACCTACATATGCCAGAAAAAAGTAAAACAACTTTATGGCCACAATGTGGACTTCATATATGCTATCCTTGAAAAAGATTATTCAATATATTGAGGCGCTCTGCCACTTTATCAACTCCTACTTTCATCTATTTCTAAAAAGAAAAAAAATTATATGGTAAATTTTTTACTCTAAAATTCAAGCTCTTTCTGGGCTTCCTCATTAAAGGAAACTTTGCACTTTGTTGCAATTGGTCGGCCCTCTTTGGTCATTTACAATTTCATTTGTCATAAAGTACAAAAAGATTTTGCTTTCATGGGATGGCTCCTCCCTGAAGAGCAGAGCAATTCTTTGGTTACTTTTCCATGCTACTACCTCAAGAAAAATGACATCTTGTAAAGGTGCAGCCATCTAAAATGAGGTTAATCTCTCCCCCAAAGCCTTTTCCTTTATTTTTTATTTTGGTAAGGACTTTTGAGAATATTTCCATTATAAATTATAAATACAGTCAATCTTCTGCACAACATGATCAGCAAGGGAGTATCATTCTCACAAAATGCAAGATAAAGCCTTTTATGGGCAGACATACAAAGTGAATAGAGTTTCATAAACATTTTAAGCACATCCAGATCTGGAGATTTTCCTCTCTCAAGAAATAGGCAAGATGCTTCAGAGCCAGTGAGGACCAGGAAGACACTTAGGACACTGTAGAGTAAAAATGAAAGCATCAAAATGCAAGATCAATACAACAGACTTAAGGACAGTGAACTGCTTGTAAAAGTCAATACGATCTACTCCACAACAATCAGAAATTTATCACCAGCAGGTCACAGAACTTTTGGGGAAAAAAAAAATAAAAGGAAGGTGTAAAACAGAGAATCTGAGGGTAAAAGGCAGATACGAGCATGACAGAAAGCTGTTTCTCCCAATATCGGAAGAAGGCAGAGTGATAGTGCTTAGAGGGACACACATACAGAAGTATTGGGGTTTACAAGTCAGTCAAAATATCCCCTTCTAAATTTCCATCCTTGACGCAGAAAAGAGTGGCAATGAGTGGGCGAAAAATAGTAAGTACATTGAGTATCATCTCCTTCTTTGTGACAGTCTCACAGAGTATTCTATGTTTTAAAGCTGTAAACAGCCCTGGGTTAGATGCAAGAGGCTCTGGGAAAGAGCTTGAGAGAGAACACTATAATGACATTAGTATATATTTCATAAAATCTGTACTTGTCATAAGACCCTATTAATGACAGTATTATAGTTGCTTTGGTCCCTATGGCAAACAAGTGTCTGTATTTGCACATTTTCGAAAAAAGGTACAATAGGTGATCTTGCCATTTTTAGCTTCATCAACCTTGAAGATAAAAATTAAACAACTTCTTGCTGCTATTTCATATATAAACACTAAATTTAATTATGGAATAGCCTCAGTGTATTATGTAAAGCCACTGTAAGCAGTCTGGTGTAATTTTTCGAGGAAACCTTCAAAATACTTGTTACAGCAGACAAAAATCTCTAATATACTCAATGGTTCAATGCTAGCTGTCCAATAGACTCAATAATCAAATTTAGTACCCCCTTAAACCAGTGTGCTTTTTTAAATAAATTATTTTCCAGAGGGGCAAGAGAGCATTCACCCTTCAACATTTGCATCAGACACGACGGGGCCAATTGAAAACACAGTATGCACAAGTGTCCCACTTTTTTCTGGGAGAAAAACAAAGTTGAAATGAGTCAGAGCTCCAGAATGACCTGGCATGGCAGGCCTCTGCTTGCAATTCTATCAGATGCAAATATGATATACACCTTGATGATCCTTAAGCAGAGCACTACAGCGTCCTGTTAACACGCTGACTCACATCAGATGGTGAGCAGAGGCAGGTATATGTGCATCATATCCATGCATTAGGGCTGCTTATAAAGTCCATCTGTCCAAATGGAATTATTTCAGGATAATGTTCATGTTTTACAGGCCTTCCAGTCAGCAGAGCAGTCACTGCTTCGCAAATATCCGTGTCCACGAGGCCAATGCCAACCTGGTTGACAGCATATCTTTAGCACACTGGCCAGTTTCCACAAGGCAAAAGCAGCAGATTCTAAAACATTACTGTCTGTCTCATCTGGAGTTCTATGATCTAAGTCATAAATCAAGGCCCTTGTACAGCTCCAAAAACGGGGCTTTCTCCTTGTGATATTCCTGAGTCTACAGCTTGTTATCCCATATTATCATCACAGTGCTGTCACAACATTTTCATTTTATGGGCCTAGCCCAGAAGTAGCAGTCTATGAAAATGGATAATCAGCCTGATCCATTCTGTTTCTCCACATGGTGCCATTCTGCTGATGCTATTTTGGTAGGTTTGTATTGAGGACGCAAAAATCCTTCCTCCACCATCTCCCAGTCAATAGCTTAATTTTGCAACAGCCACCTTCAATTTATGATGGCATCTCTTTGAAGAGCTCATCTTGATGAATTTTTGCTATCCCATTCTTCAGTAACTACACTAACAGCCTTCGCTACCCACTTCAAACCCGAATAAAAGGCAGGAAATGATACAGAGAAGACCGGTGCATCAGTTGCTAATTAAGCTGACAATCTTAGTCATGAAAGCTTGTCAGAGAAGGACACTGAACTGAGAAGTTTGTGCTAAAATACCAGCGCTTCACATTTATTAGGGAAGAAGATGATCTGCTCCTTAGCAACTGCTCCTGCTCAGGAGTTGAAAGCCACTGTTAGAAAATTAGTGCTTAATACAGTACGGTGTGTCAGCAAAAGAAGAGCACTTGAAGATCACAAAGAAACCAACCATTAGCGGCTGGAATGTGAAATCCCTCTGACAGACTTATAGCATGGCTGCTGATGACTTTGTGTCTGCATCGCTTTTATTAGCAGTGACTAGCTACAAATGCCAGTGATTAGAGCTGGCTGTGCTCGGGACTGGCAAGACTTGAGGCAGAGCCAATCCAGCTCCCACCTTAATTTGTCTGTCTGGAGGACAAGATTGATTTACATCAGGTTCAAGCCGGAGAGCAAGCTTTTACTAATGGAAAGTGTGTAAAGAAAGGATTTTTGAACTCGAGTACAGCCATGTGCCTGCAGCTAGCTGAAAAGGATAAGGAGGCGAAATTTATAAGGCTGAGATACTATTAAAAGCTTGTCAAAAATCGAATGAACACGCAAGAGATGCAGCAGCTAGTGAACAACAACAAAGTATGAAACACAGCACTAAGCAATATTAAAAAGAGAAAACTACAAACTTGCACGAATCTTTGTGATCTGATTCCTTGTACTTAAAAATATCAGATCAATCTCTCCACCAATCTCACAAGCCAGTTAAGCTCATGGTTAGAGAGGCTCATATTCCTTTAATGAGATAAGTAACTCCATGACACAAGGAAAAACATGTCTATGATGTTCAATGGTCAGAATACCAAGACTAAGGACAGTGACCTGGTACTGTTTGAAAGGAAAAAACCCAAACAGCCACCCTCCATGGGATTCCAGTCTCTGCCTGCGTACTGTACACCACAGATACACTACATCCCAGTTAACAATGACCCTGTGACCTTTCAAACGTCATTAATTACAGGACTATAGCAATTATCCTAAGAAATGCACAGTAGGTAACACAACCCTAAAGAATTTTTTTTAGCCCTGTACTAGATTTTTGGTGCACTCCAACTGTGCCTTCTGCAACATTTTTACTGCAAACACATTTACATTTGTGCTCAAAACAAGCAAGTATTATTCTACTATATGCTGTACCCTGAAGAGTCCTGCCAACGTGCTCCCGGACCCGCAGAGACTCACCATGCTGCAGTTGCTGTTTGCTGAGATGCACTTCTTGTCGTCGCACCACTGGCACCCGTTGGTGTTGGCCGTGCAGCTGGCGCAGTCCGCGTACCGGTAACATCTGTCGTCCGCGGCCGCTGCGACACAAGGGACAGTCACAAAGGGGTGTCCCACAAAAGGGGAGGGACACCACGTTTAAACACTTGCCTGGAGCTTTTTTCCTGTTACACCCTCCATTTGAATTCTAGCCATTCATAAAGGTTTAAGTTACTGAAGGAAATTAATTCTGTTCGATTAATAAGACCTCCTCCTTAAAGAAGTTCTTTAGCAATGACTGTATTTGAAGGCTCCTAAGTCTTGTTTCAACTGAAGGAATATTCACTGATTTACTGCATGAATGCGTGAAGACTATGGAAATTTTTTTCAACTATTCTTTCTTCACTCCTTTAACATAGAAGAAAGATTCTCTTCAGATGCAGGTTTCTAATAATATTAGATGGTTATGAAAGAAGATAAGACTACAAAAATAGTAAACAAAATAAAATATGTAAGACAGGTATTAGCAACACATGGACGTTTTATGTAAAGTTAGATTTCTGTCCTTCTCTACAAAAAATGTACGAGAAAGAGTCCATGTTAAATCTTCAATACTGGAACTTGAACTAAACTTTACATTATTTAAAATAGTTTGGGACACAAATTGCTACTTCAGTTTAAAGGAGGAAAAACTTTGAAAAAATCACCGTGACCCTAAATAGGAGAATTTGTACCATCTCCTACTGTGTTTAACTCCTGTTCAGTTTAGTCTCAGGGTCATGAAAGTTTAAGAGATCCTCTTGCCAGGGAAGCCTTGCTATCCAAGGATTGATCTTTTGAAAACCCACTAAAATTTCTGCTTATCCTTTAATATTGACCATCAGCAGTTTCTCAGATGATACTCTCCAACCAGGTAACAATCCAGCCAAGTGATGGAAAAGAATATAAGAAAAATCTGCTTTGGCAAAAAACGACCACCTGAAACTGGAAGAATTTGACAGCACTGAAGCAGTGCTGCTCACACAACTTCTTTGGAATTGGAATTCTGCAGAGCTCACCTCTTGCAAGTTGAGTTGTAGTATATTCCCACTGAAGCAGAAACTGCTCTATCTTTTTTAATTTCCTTCATCCTTAATGTCTGTGCCTTGTTTTGTTTGGGGTTTTTTAAGCATCTGTTGATATGATCTGCCTTTTAGAAGATCCACTTTCATCTGTATTGAATTTAATGCTTCAAGACTTTTCTTTTTATACAGATGAAATTTGCTAGGCTTTAGATCTCTAAATATTATGAGAATGCACAGAAACAGTTTTCCAGAAAACTCTACCTGGATAACATTTTTGTTATATCATGCACCTTTTTTTTCCCTGAGTTTGTAACTTTACAGGCAGTCCAGAAACTAACTTAGCAAAAGCTAACAGACAAATAAACTATCTTGAAGCGTTGGATTAATAGCAGTGCTAATGACTTGTCAACAAGCACCAAACTGGCAGTTTAATTGTATGGCGGTTTGTACACACAGCTAAAGTTTGGGAAGTAATTTAACACTGAAAGGAAAGATGCACTGAAAAAATAGTAGGTGCACATAGCAGGGATAAATATTCTGTTCATGTGACACATGAGAACAACACTTTCACACGCAATTCATTTGTGACAAGCCAAAATGCTTAGGAATAGGTTGCAACAGTTATTCATAACACTAAATTGCTCTTTTAAACAATACAGCATAGAAATTCACATGACGAACTCGAACCCGTTCTGACACACTGCAGCAAAGGGCTTGTTTGCCTCCAGTTTTCTCCAGCTGTGTCTGTGCTGTATTTTTCTGTACAAATGCTCCTGTTTGATGGACAATCTATTTGAAGCAGCCATGCTTTCTTCTCACTTACTGGCACGTATGAGAGTGCCACGTGTCACCTGCAGTGACCATTTGTGCCCTGACTGCTATGATGCTTTCCCTTAGCACCTTAAATTTGTGCTCTTTTTGCGCCTGCTTCCCTGTATTTAAAATACAGAAGAAAAAACAAATCCAAAATTGTATTATTTTAAAAAGGAGTCCATAAATCTCTTTCACTGGGTATTTTCAGAGAGGAACAGTCTTAACATTCCAGTCATGGGTTCCACATGGTTACTTTTTTGGGGATTAATTTTGGGGATTAATTTTGGGGATCTTCCATTCCCACCTCCCACATCGCACTGCAAATCTGACACTAAAAGACTAGAAGTCTCCTACCTGGTTTTTTAGGACATTTTGCTCTAAGGATGTTATTGGCATGCCCAGATTCCCAAGATTCGCAATGTTTCTTGTTCCACAGACACCTTATTCCTGGACGAGCATTCTTACACAGCTCTTCGTCTCTGAATGCCTCACAGTTTGGAGGCTTGTACACGAGGATGTCGTTCAGTAGAACACTTGAAAAACCCCCGAATATATACATGGACCTATTAGGAAAAAGCAAGGAAATACAACTTATTGCAGACGCATTTTCCTGATTTCTTCTCTGTCTTGATACACAATTAAAATACCCACGTAATGAGAACAGAGCATGAAATACTGGCCTGCAGAAAACAAGAACGTTTTTCTTCGAGAAGTTTTCCAAGACAGCCAGCAACAATTAGCAAGATGGATATGTCTTTTTGGTAACATTTCTGGTGCAAGATCTGCTGACATCAGAACGAAAACCTTGAGTCCTTAACCTTCTTATTTAAAATTCAGAATAGGCTCAGGTAAGAGACAGTAATAGAAAACCTGTATGTCTCTTATATCATATATATTTAAAAGAGAATTAATCATAGAGTTACCAATAGCAGAAATCTGGAGGGTACCTTGAATTGCACCTTATTTGTGCACAAAAAACTACCAAAAAATACCATTAAGTCCTGAAACAAACAAAAACAAAAAAATAGGCATTTTCGCTTTGAATATAATTCATTGAACGTGACAGTTCTTCAAGTATCAGACATAGCTGAGATGTCACAGAACACACAAATCAGAATGAAAAATTATCAGTAGCTGAATTCATTAATTCCAAGCAATTTTCCCTTAATGAATAAATCTGTTCATTGATTAATGTCAAGTGCTCTGTGTACAGACTTACAACCCCGTGCTATTTTTGTGAAATGCAGTCACATTCTTATTTGTGGTATTCCTTATTATTTCTGTTACTTCTGACCTATACAATATCCATATGTAGAGGGTCTGTAAGGTGCCCACATATACTTAATAGTGAGTTTATTAGTGTGATTAATAATGTAGAAGAGGTACAATGGCACTGCAATGATCAGATATTAGGCCAGATGGCAACCAGCAAAAGTAAACCCGATACAAGCAACCCCTAGACATTTCTTAAAACTTGAATACTGTTTTCTACAACTATTCCACTGAAAAGGAGACATTTGTCCTGCAATTTTATCTTTGGGGTTTGGGGAAAAAGAAGCAGAGAGTTCAGCCACCAAATCCAGAAAACTCCAGATCTGCTTTATCTCCTGTTTCTAGATGATGAAGCTTTTCTGTGTTCTCCTACTCAACAAATGACAGGAGAGAATGCTACATTTTCTGGAGGATAAGCAATACAATATTGTCAGGATGCTGGCAGGCTTTTCCACCTGCCAGTGGTTAAAGATGATAACTGTATCAGCAACATCAAAATCTTGCCTTTTTCCAAGCAAATATTAGTTACATGGTTATTTCATGATTGTAGAAGAGCAGAGAACGTAGCATGCTGCAAAGAGAAAAGGATTTCTCCCACCACAACTAGGTGAGGATTATAGTTGGTACCAAACACCAAATCCACTGTAGGTCTCAGTACTGAGACAACGCCGCAGTACACGAGAAGGTTCACTTAAAATGCCACTGAACGGATCCCACAGCGAGGCAGATTATGATGAAGATTATCTGCACTGATTACCTAAGGCAAGCAAAGACCCTGAGGGGCACCACTTTTCTGTTTAATAATTTACACCAGTTGTATGTCATTGAACCACACTTCACAGAAGTGTAATCTCTGCTATGGGGTTGTAGCTGTTTTTTACGTTCAGAAAAAGGGTGAGGAAAATTTAAAAGACGCTTCATTTACCCGTTACTGACAACAGCAGTGTGACCAAATCTGTTGACATCTCGATGCAGATTTGGTTTGGGTAAAATCTTCCATTCATCACAAGCTGAAAGACAAAACAAAAGCATATGAGAACGTGTCTCAAATAATTTGAAATTTTTTTCATCAAAATATAGGCAAATTGTATTTTAATTCCTCACAAACAAATCAACATGTGCTCCATTTAGATCCTTTTGTTGGGTAGGACCGGTCAGCAGCACTGATCCACCCTGACGGTTCTCAAGGCCACAGGACACTCACACAAGTGTTGCTTTATTACTCTCACAGTTCTCTGCTGCTTTCAACACTCACGGCAACAAGCACTGCCATCACTGTCATCAAGCCATCAGGAATAGTGCCCTATTATTCACACTCTCTCAAATCACCGAAGGATTTCAATTCCCATGTATTTCTTGGAACATCCACAGCGGTGAACTCATTCTTTGCATAAGGGTTTTAAGATAAGCTACCACTCCTACAGCTGTGCAACCCACCTCATTTTCGTCTCACTTTTGGTATCTTGATTCAAGAATGCTACTAATTACCTTCCTTTCAGCACATATTTGAGATTAATGTTGCATCAATATCTCCATGTCAAATTAACTATTCCAGCCTATTTCTTTTATTACTGCTATTGAAGCACTTACAAATACAGTTCTGGTGAGGTTTCATTTTTCCTTCCTGACTGGAATATTAGTTTTTTTTAGATCAATTAGTCCTTTCTTCATTATTTCCTGCTTGAACCTTACTGACTTCAAAACCTCAAATCTCACAGTAATAGAAATAGGGAGCGCCTGCAGACTGAAACTCCAAGGAAATCCCTTTAAAATGGAGCAAAGAAAGTACTTTTCTAAAGAGCAAGCAAAACATTTCCAGAATATGTCATCATAACAGATTTTGGAGACAAGTAGGATAAACTTTCAGGAAAACTTACATATCAGGCAGAGGATTACGGTTTTCTCATAGGAAAAAGAATTCTGCTCTACTCACAAAGGTAAAAAATCCTAGCTCATCCTGCTAGTCATTCAAGTCTTTTTATGAGTGTTTTTTGCTCTTCGGACACACAGTTGAATATAATATTAAAAACCTGTTTAGCAGTAGAAGGCAGTCTAAAGTTTGCAGTTCTAAACATTATAAAAGATAAGCAGCCAACCATCTCCAATTTATATTTTGATAGAGGAAAATCTAAGAGAACGGCGTACCTACGAGTTGTTTTAAAGGTAATTGCTCTCCTGTTTCTTCACCTGATTCATTAAGTGCATTAAGGACATTTCCATTATTTTCAACAACTAAAGAGACTATGAGAATAACCCTGAAAATCTTGACAACTCACTTCCCAATCTACAACATTTTCTGAAGAATATAAGAGAACATCAAGGAACTGAAAAAATTTGCTTTGCAGAAAAAGCTGCAGAAACTTGGCTGAAAACCTGTAGGCATTGAAAAGCAGCTTATTTACAACTCACCTTCATCCCCCACCCCACCAATGCCCAGTTCTGCACTCAAGCCTGAACAGAAGCATCGTGGCCACTCAGAACCTGAAGGTGGAACTATCTCAGAGTGATACTGTCACAGTTCCCTTTAAATAATGGAGAGGGTTCATGCTTCCAAAATATGATAAAAGGAAAAAGACTTGCTTTATACAGTATAACAGCAGTTAGACTAATGATCCAAGATGTGGGCAAAAAAGGTTCATTTCCTACCCAATGAGATTTAAGCCACAAGCTTTCATCTCTCAGCAAAGTACCCTAACTCTTCTAGTGAGGTAACTTTTCACTGCTCCAAGTTAATGCTGTTCCACTGAACAGATAACGACAACAACAACAAAAAAAAAAATCAAAGAATAGAACACATTAATATTGTTAGAAATACGGAGCAAAAGTTGTTAGGGGGGGCTCTAAAAAAGGGGTAACCAATGTTCCCTCCCTTACCTCCAGGATCACACACTGGTATCTCTGCACTGGCAGGCTGATTTAGTGATAACCTCTTACTACATTTGGTAATACATTTTAAGAGAAGATATATGGAACTATTTCTCGGCTGCAAACAACTTGAATAGATTTGAAATCCCAGTGTATTTATTCTGCTCGATGGCACTCTGCAACACTGGCAGTGCAGCCTTAGGTTCTACATAGAATCCAATGTCAGTTTATGCTTCTATTTTCTCTTTATATATTTCCAATAATTACTCAGTTAGTTTTTCTCTGGTAAAAGAATTAATATTGTTTCACAAAGTATGAACACCATTATACTTTTGTCTTGTTCTCTTTTTTGTGACTGTGGACAACTAAACACAAAGCATTAAACACCATTAAAGTTAGGTACGAACAAAAAAGTTATTTTCCAGTTCTTTCCACACTGCATAAATATTTTTCTTTAATCAGATAATAAAAATCTCCTTACTCTCAGGAAAACAAAAAACCAAGTATGTTTAGAACAGCATGAATTGAATTTAAACTATAGAACTAACATCTATGACAGCATCTACACCCAGAACAGTGACTCCCTAAGCAATATAAAGAAACCAACAACCTTAAGCTTTACTATTAAATTGAGCAATTAGTGCATTATATTATTATGGCTTTGCTCTTCTAATAGCACAGTGATATGGAGGTAATTGCTATTACAGACTGCACCAGAACTACATTTATTACTTAAGTGCTCAGGAACACATAAAACTTAATATTTCACAGCGGCTGCTTTACATTTTCTTTGTGGTGGCACATTGATAATCCATTTGTAACTCCAGAAGGAGGGAGAATTGCAAAAATAGATGGGTTCGCTCTGGAAAAAAATTAAATTTACAGACATTTCAACTTTCTCATTTTGCCAATGACAAAGACTAGAGGTGGAACAACTTGTTGTACAAGCAAACAATTTATGAATAAAATGTCCATTTTATTACGAAACACAAAATAGGTTTGATTACAAGTGGAACTAAAGTCAATCTCATGAGATAACTAATTTTTTTTCCAAAAAAGAAAGAGCTTTTAAGCTTTGTTTGAATACCTCAGAAGAAACTTAATATTTCACATGCAATATTGTCTTTCATAAGCAATTGAATTTGCATCCTATTTAATCCATAATAATAAACTGAAGCCCAGACAGTAACAAGACTTACAAAAGAAGCATTGTGGAGTATATTATTACTGTAAATATATGAGTTATTGCACCTTTCCCATAGATACAAACAATGCTGAAATACAACATCACAAGGAGAGTACACAGAAGCAGCGGCCCTAACCCTGAAGTTTTAGGCTACAGCTCCAAAATTTTCATCAGAAGATGGCATAAAACAAGTTATTCAACATGCCCATATGCACATTTGTGTATCCATACATATAAATATGTATCAAACACATTTATTTATATAAATACATAGTATGGTGGTGGCTTTTTTTCCTTTCTAATTATTTTTAAGTATTACTTCAACGGAATCCCCAAGGTGAAAATGGAGCTGCTGTTCAGAAAATTGAAACCCACATGGACATGACCTTCCAACTACCCATCGACATATTTAGAGAGAGAAGCTTTCCAATAATGCTAATGTAATTAAAATTATAAATCAGATTTATACAATACATTTTTCAGTACTGTAGCATTAATTGTATGGACGGATAAGGAAGAAAGACATGTGATGTGGGTTTTAAACCTTCCCACCAGATATAAGTCCTTTGCAGGGCTGAGAGTTGGGCTTGATGATCATTGCAAGTACCTCCCAACTCAGCATAGTCTGCGATTCTGTGATAGTCTAAGGATAAAAGTAAAGAAATAAAGCTGCAATGCTGAACCCCTCTTTTCTTCCCAATCACAACGTACACTTCTGCAAGTTCTCAGAGAGTTTGAGCTGGGAGGGCTTACCATGACTGCTGCAATGACAAAAGGCCAACAGCAGCAAGAAGAATCTGTATTAGTTTTCAACTCTGTTCAATTACACTGGAAGCCATTTCATAGATGATCCAGGTATGCTATTTTCTATTTTTGCTCAAATTCATGTAAATGTATGTACAAAATGACCTCAAATTTTCCTAACTTGCATCAAAAAAAAAAAAAAATCCTTTCTCATGGTAAAAGAATGAGATGCCTTCATGAAGTGGTTTCATGTTTTTAGTTTTTAGAAAACAAAGAATTACTTTGCTATTTATTTCACCACTCAACCTTTCACAGAATTCAGCTCAGTTATTGAGGTATGTGTTCATTAGACCAATTTCTGCACTACAACTTAGTATGGCAGACAGCCATGGGTTCTCTCTAAAGTGTTTTCTACTCCTTGTACAATGAATATAATTAAATTAATCAAGTATTCAGAAAAGAGTCCCCAGCACACGAGTCTGGCTGAACCACTACACAACTACAGTGGTGAACTTGAGGCCAACAGTAACTGACTGAAGTGAAAAAAACCCAGACTCAACTGTATACCCAGTAGAAAAGATAAGCAAAACATCAATACTGACAAGTGTCACACTCGCTCTCTAGTCCCATTAGAATCTAAACTAACCTCTGTGCCACCTAAGCACTTCATGAATTTAAAGTCAGGGGCGATTATCTACTTTCTTCCTACTGTGTCTTTTTCATATATTACCAAGCAGTGCTGAGGAACTGGGAGAACTCAGGGTACCAGTCCCTCTATACAGTTTCTCAGTTACACAGCAAAGACCAAATTACAACGTATCACCACATTTTGAAAGATAAACTCCAATTATTAATTACAAGTACTCAGCCAGATCTCCAGACACGCACATGCCAGTTTGCATGACCTGTCCTTACTATGTATAATGACTGTACACAAGCTGTCCCTTGCACATATACTTATATTTAAGTAACTACATCGAACAGTTCAATTATGGAAATCATGGCGTCGTAATAGCTTTTATAACATCTCCACATCTCTGAGTCCTCAGCTTTAACAAATATACTGTATTTCTAATGACTGAATTGAGCCCTTGGCTCATGACATTTAAATGTCTAAAGCTTACATGTATAGACTAAGGTCATAACTTAGAGAGCAATGACTGACCAGAAAAGAAGCGGGGGGATAAAAAGGCAACTCTTTCCTAAGGTTGGTAAAATTAATTGCTCTCTGGAGACATTTATCTCCCTCCCTGGACTAGAGGAGGAGTGTGGATTACCAAACTGCACTAGCAGCCAACCTTTTAGAAAGGTAAACTTAACTGAGATGAAGCCACTCAAACAGTTATTCCACATTAATATGAAAAACAGTGCTTTCATGGATAGTAAAAGGCTGAAGCAATCTATCCATAAGACTGTGTCACACATAATAAGAGAGATAATCAAAAGTACTTCATAGCCCAACTCAAACATAAATAGTATAGGCTCTATCTCCAGGATTCAGGTGGTTTGCAGACAGCACCCATTTTTTACAAGACAGGGCTTAACACTCCATCACTTTCAAGGAATCCAGGAAATGTGATGCTGATAGCATCATATATTTTTTTTCTTCCAAGCATTGTTCAAAAACTCACAATACAAAATAAATAAAATTCTGAAATCTACCCCTTCCATAATTATTTAATTCTTAATAAAATATTTAATGTTTTCTGGAAATGGAGGTTTGTGAGATTGTGTTTTTAATTTGGTGAAATGCATAACACAGAAGATTAAGTTGGAATTAAATCAATCTTCATAGATTTCATTTTTTTAAGAGTAATTACTTCATCCAAAGAGTAATTACTACATCCATTTCTTTTGTACTTCATCAGTCTGACAGCACATGGTGAATGTGACTTGCAAGGAAATACAAATACCATATTAAACACAATAATCAACTGGACAAACCAAAATACTGTCCCAGTTCTAAAACAATCCCAAAACACCAGCATAAAACACTTTCATAAAGGAGGATAAAAAACCACTGGTATATGAAAGTCAGAAAGTTACACTTAATCAGATGATCCTGGGACTCATGCTATTGATTCACAAGTGCACATTCCACAAATAAATGCAGACCAATAAGTAATATTATCCTCCAAAATGAGGAGGGAGCTCTGTTTCATTAAAATTTAAAACCAAATGTAAACTGAAGTGAGAACAAAATCAATAGCTGACACCATCAGCTGCCTACCAGGAGCTATGGAATATTCAGTACAGGGATACACTTAAAAACGTTCAACTGCTCTGCAAAGGTTTTATTCACACACTTGGTGAAACCCCTCTATTTACGCATTATTTTTGTATTAAAGCAAACACATTGCATTGATATCCATACAGAATGCCACAGAGAGCCATTAACTAGTCCCATAAAAAGGATCACGTCTCAGCCTCTTCTACCACTGTGGGCAGCTGATAAACGCTTGCCAAAAATAGATCCAGGCAATACCCACAGGCTGTTCCCACCAGGATCATGCACGAGTCCATTTCCCAGACTGCTCTGATGCATTTCTCATATTTTAGCTCCCAGGACAAGTGACTGTGCTTTTTGGCCCAAATATGAGCTGTATGTTTGCTTTTAAAGCCTATGAATAAAATGAGGACATGAAAATCAGGGAAGGGAAAAACTGTTTGTGGTAAAAACAGCAGTGGCAACAAACAAGACAGGAAGCAGATTATGGACTCATTAATTTCCCTTAGATTTATAGCCTGCACACTCCTACAGGGAGGCTTTTCCATCAGTGCACAGCTCAGATGGTTGGAACCATTCTACAGACTGAAGGCTGACACCCGTCTTATCTTGTCTTACACAGCTTTCCTCCAAACTGTATTCTTATCATACAGTGATAAACAACAATCTTTTCAGCTCTCAGCCACTCTCGTGGAATTAAAAATGCCATGTCCTTTCATTATCTCCTAAAGGCTCCTCATGCTTCAGTCAGCCTTAATACCACTTGCCATGCAGAACCCTCTTTGAGTTTGTCTTTCTTAAGTGTGTTTTGCCAAAATAACCCGGGCCTTTCTCCTTTCATTAGGGCTGTATAAGCTGCTTCTACATCCACAAGCCACCCCTGACTCAGAGACACAAACCACAGTCATTTCCTTCAATTGGGAGGAGAAAATTCCTATCATTTCCTAAGCGTAGGACTTGCACCTCGTTCAGTTACGCATTATCTCATGACCACTGTCATTTCCAATCATCTCATTCCCCCGAATGACGGCCCAGCCTCCTCCCCACCTGTTGTTGGCAAAGTTTTGTGGGGTTCTTTCGTCACTATTCACTTCTACTTTTTAATTTGGGTAACTGGGAATGACTTCTGTATTTTGACACTTGTCCTGCATACTGGCAGGCTTTGGGGCTTCACAAGTAAACTTTTTTTAGCATCATCCTAAGACGGCCTCCCATCCCATGAAACTAAGCACAAAGAGCTGAGATATTTTCATTGCACTACAGTCCATTGAAACACAGTTTATCCCTTAACGTGATGCAAAAGTATCCCATAGCCTTTTATTGCCCTGATTCATTTAATGTAGTTATTTCATTAATATATGTGAGGGATTTATACCCCCAGGATTTTGGGGGTAATGTATTTTCCAAACTGCCACCGATTCCAATCCTTTTTAGGAACCAGTCAAATGCCTGTTGTGGGGAAATGTTTTGGTTTCATGTGGGGGGTTTTTTGGTGGGTTTTTTTTGTTTGTGGGTTTTTTTAATTCCAGCAACATATTTATTAGTGCTATGTAGATAGTCTCTACAAAAAACTTAACACTGGGAGGTAATAACCAGGAGGGCCTGTGCACAACTCACTTTTGTAATACCAAAATGCACCAACTCTTTTACTTAGCAATATATTCACTATCATAAAATAAAACAGTATTAGACACATATTTTAAACTGATTATTTTAGCTACCATGCTCTGTCCTACAAACCAAAAACTTCAGACAACTGTGGAACAAAAACCTGTATAATTTCTGTGTAACTTGAAGGTGTTTGGGATCAAAACTTTAAAGAATCGTATCAGCTGGACTTGAAAGAGACATTGCGGTATTTAAAAGTCAAATGAGAAAAATGCACTAAAAGACATACCTATATCATATGCAAGAAAGTCAGCGGAAAAACACTTTGCACCATTGCTCAGGGAAGTATCATTGTGAGTGTTTCCACCAAAAATGAGCATGGCTCCATTGATTAAGACAGCTGAATGAAGGTATCTTGCAAAACCACTCTCCTTCAAAATAGTCCTACAAAATAAAAGAACAAATTAATACCTACTAACATATAAACTCTATATGCACATCAAGAAAATTTGTAGATGAAAATAATACAAAACATGTAAATATGATGAAATTTGTTTGTGTTGTTTCTAGGATTATGAATTGTCTCATGGTACAACAAATATATTTATAATTCATTTAAAATGTCTTTTTTAATTCAAAATCAGGTTTTCAAATAATATCTGGAATAAATTTTATCATTCTTCAGCCATGATTAAAGATATGGTAAATTTTAGCAAAAATCAAATGAAAACCCACTCATATTATTAAGTCTTATATATCCTTAGCCGTGCTGTTATTTGCCCAAGAACTGCACTAAAGAATTCTTTAGAATGCTAAAAGAATCTTTAGAGCATCTTAAGTATAGCAAAAGGATAAACATCATTATTTTTAAGTTAATTGAACATTTGGACGCAGAAAAGGAATGGAGGAAGTCATCCTAGGTATGATAAAAACACTTGCACGGCTTCACAAACTTGTTCAGGGTGGTAAACTCAAACACACAGAATTTCAATACCGAAAAAAAGAATAAATTAAATAGTGCCCACACATTGAGGCTTTGATGTCCCTCCTTTCCTTTCTGGGTCTGTGTGCTCTGCTTTGTGCCACGGCAATAACGCGGCCCCAGCAGCAGCCAAGAGCTCTCAATGCCCCAGTCTGCAAGGGGCAGATGTGGCTTCGCAGAGAGAGCAGAATACAAACTTGATTCAATCACGGCAAATAAATCTTATCCAGGAAGAGAGGAGCCATTTGTGGGGTTTGCCAGCTTGAATTAGTTAAGTAGACCAGCTGTAGGCATGTTTGTGAAGAGCTGATTAGATCACCAGTGCAAAATACTTTTTACATTCTCCTCAGAACCTTTCACCTGTCTCAGTAATCCAAGTTTTCAAGTTTAGACTCTCACTTTCATTTAGGCTCCTGCACACTGCTCATGTCTATGATTAAACTGCGTTGTCATTTGTTTCCTGTAACAAACTGACTCAACGCTCTTTCCTTCTGATTGAATAATGCTGTCTCTCTTGAACCATATTCATAACATTTTTTCAATATTTTTACATTATCATCATATTTGGGAGAGAGTGTTTAAAGTACGCCTCATTGTTTTGAAAGACAGACAAAAATCAATCAATAAACTTGAGCTATTTTTTAAGTGATGAAAGATTATATGTTCAAGCAAGTTGAAAGGAAGGCATTAAACCTAAATTCTCATATTGTTAACTAAATAAATTCCCCCCCAGCCTTCGAAAGTAACATGAAAGGAAATGTCAAAGACTAAATGAAAATAAATGAGCTTTCTTACTGCTGAAAAATGTGACAATTCCTTCAAGCCACTCGCACACCCATCCATGTGCTTCTGGTTTCAGTGCCTTTTATTTTTGTTCTACTGAGCAACTCGCATTTTTCTTGTGTATTTCTGATTAACATACTTTGAAAACAGAGCACCACATAAATGTCTTTTTCTAACCAGGAATTAGCTTGGTACAGAATACTTCTGGTACCCACCCAAAAATGTGATATTTGGGTTCTACTTGTAGTTAGCAACGTAGAATATTTGGAATGACAAGGAAACAGGACAAGACACTGATTTTAAGACATTTTCAACTGGTAATGGAGGAATACTGCTGCTACCACTTGAAAGAGTGATAATGTACTAAGAACGTGTTATCCTTATCCATTCACACTAAGGATTCCTTTCTGTGTTGTGCTGTACCAGTTTTCTCCAGCCCCTGTTGCCCAATTTACACTAATTGCTCCACACTAGGATCTGCCTTGATTATCCTGCCTTGCAGCTGCCTACACACAGTTGTTTAGATCACCAAAGGCCTGAAGAGACCCACACTGCTCTGGGGGAAACTGAAGACTCTTCTCCCCACAGTGGATACATCACCAATCTCCACAGGATTTTTGGGGGCCACTCACTTTTCCACGTGGTTCCAATCCTGGTCCCCACAGTGCACAAGAAGAGGAGGGGGAGGATTTTCCCCCAAATTCTTGTGTATTGCATGCAAAGTTCCACCCCTCCCAGTAACAGTGACTGTTCCTCGAGAATCAGCAGAACTGGAAGTTTCTTAATTTGGCCATGATTTTCACTATTCATTAGCATCACTAATGAAGGCAATCTTGAAAACTCTCCAACACCTATCAACCCCATGCAAATTCTGCAAGAGTCTCAGCAGGCTTTGCGCTGAATTCATTACTTATGCACACACGAGTGTCTCTGCAAACATCAGCCCATGTTAACCATACTGATGCCAAGCACCGCCCGCAGCAGCGTGATTCCATGGAAATAATGGAAACACCCAGGAGCCAGCAGGTGCTTCCAGTGTTCCAGGCCATTCTCTAAGCCCACATTGGCCCCCAGTTGCCAGCTGCAGCAGTAATGCAAAGCAATGCAGGTATCAGAAACACTGTAATTCCCAACGTGTATTAGAAACACAGTTCACAATAGGAATTAAAATATTCCCACCTCACATTCCAAGGAACACAAGTAGGGAGGGAATGTCAACCTGCTGGAGGGCAGGAGGGCTCTGCAGAGGGATCTGGATAGACTGGAGAGATGGGCTGATTCCAATGGGATGAAGTTCAATAAGGCCAAGTGCCGGGTCCTGCACTTTGGCCACAACAATCCCCTGCAGTGCTACAGGCTGGGGACAGAGTGGCTGGAGAGCAGCCAGGCACAAAGGGACCTGGGGCTACTAATGGACAGGAAGCTCAACATGAGCCAGCAGTGTGCCCAGGTGGCCAAGAAGGCCAATGGTATCCAGGCCTAGATCAAAAATAGCGTGGCCAGCAGGACCAGGGCAGTGATCCTTCCCCTGTA
>VWZG01009503.1:1838616-1910654 GCA_013396735.1 Grallaria varia
ACAAAAGAGCTGACCCCTGCCTGTAGTATGGAAATTCCTGCATAAAAACATGTCCAGGAGACCGATAAGGAAGAGACAGGAAGGACAGAATTCAGTGAATAAAACAGACTGAGGAAAATGCTATGAACCTGTGGAAAGCGAAGTTATATCTTGCAAATCATTGGCTTTTCCTGAAGTATCAATGTCCACGTGACACATTTACCTAAAATTTCCAAAATATCATTTGTAACATTCCTCATGCCCTGAAGAAACTAAGATGCTCTGGGACTAGCAAGGCAGATGACACCAGGGCAAGTAAATAAAACAAATTCTGGGGGGGGGAAAAAAAGTTATTTTTTAAATAAACAAGGGTCATTAGTTGTGTCCCACAGATCTGCAGCTGGGATTTGTTTGTTCAACGCACTGAAAAGCAGGTTGGCAGAGGTACGAGAGGAAAACCCGCAATGCTTTTTGACAATACTGAGTTGCCCAAAACAGCTGAGCCAATGGTCAGAAGCAAAGAAATTAGAAGAGGCAGAGGCAAGACAGAGTGTTATTCAAGGCATGAAATATCTTACAGAGGATTATTAAAAACACAAGGAATTTTCAGCTTGAAAAAGAAGTGACAGAGAAGATGTGATGGACTCACAGAAAATCATGAGTAGTACAAAGAAAGTAAACAGAGAATAAAAAGTGGACATTATCAAAATTAAACCAGTTAGTACCAGTACTCAAAAGGTGGTATTTCTTAAACAAAGTACACAGGAATTCCTAGGCAGTGGATGATACTGATGTTAAAATTAATATATGGTCCAATAATTAGGAAAAAATAAAAAACACATATTCATATTTTTTTCACTCAAGTACTACCCTATTTTAGGAAATCCCAGCTGCAAACTAGGACAGTATTCTGAGGAAGTTTCTGTATATTCCTGTCATTTTTCCTCATATTCTTCCCTAGGCATTTGCTGCTACCCAGTACTCCAGACACGTTACCAGGCAAGATGAACACTCTGGTCTGACCTGATACAATCCCTTTTGTCCTTCCCTGCTGGGGGTGCCTTATGCAAACAAATGAAAATTCATGTTACAAATTCTGCACTTCTCTGCCCCAGTTAACAAGCCTGTCGCCATCCGTAGCTCATCTCCCTGATGGAGCCCTCGGGCATGTGTTGCATCCTTCTCTACAGTCCTGTCTCCTTCTGCTCCCAACTGCATTCCCTGAAGAGTTCCAGGACCTGGGTCATCACTTGCCGTGTCCTGGGGCTGCCAAAGGACCCTGTTACCAGCACTGGGCTCTGCCTGCTGGGCTCAGCCCCTGGGGATGGTGCCTGGTCAGCAAGAGCGCTGCCCACAATGCCAGTTTTATCACACACCCACCTGGCAGGTTTAGCTCTGAGGGTTCACGGTCAGTGACTTAGACCTCATACACAATCTCTTTCCCAAAAATTGTGTGATGCATCTGAAAATACTGAAGAAGGCACTAATACAAAGTAATTTGGGACTAGAAATTAAATTACCCTCAAAAATCTGTGTTCACGGAGAGTCATTTTAAAGATCACTGAGAGCACACAGAAATCGATTGCATAGAACGTTGAGGAGTCCATACCTGATACAAAGCAAGAGTGTGTCCATATCTCTGGAGTGGCCCTTTGGACACAGGTACTACATTCCATATACTGCTTTCCAAATTGTAGCTAGAAGGGAAATTGAAACACTTAATTAACATTTAATCCATTAATGCATTAACACACAACAAGACAGAAGAGAGGTAAAAAAATTAATGACAGAGATAGAAAAAGGAAAACATCGAAGAAGTTGGGATTTGCTTTGGATGATTGCAAATGTGTGGAAGAAATTAAGAGGTAGACAAAAAACAGGAGAAATAAATATGCTAATAAGCATATCCTAGCACTCGCATTTACCGCATTTAGGGCCTCTACATAGATACAAGTTACCAACCAAATCAGCTAGGCAATATTTACAGCTGCGTCAATAGGTGGTCAGACACACATACACATAAACTCTCATAAATATAAAGAAGGGAAATACAGCAGACCTGCCTAACCCTACTGGCGTGGCACCAACAGGCTAAGTGCACGCATTAAATACAAGTCCCCTATAACCATAAATTAACTTAAATAATGCAGATAACATTGTAGATGTACTGTTGTCAATACTAGCACATGGATTTCTCTCACTGTTTTACCACCACAGACCTTTTTATGCTCCATAGTTTTTCACAAAACTGAAGGGTTTACACATTACTATCCCGTAGAGTTTGATGCTGCCCATATTTTCCCTTTCTGTCATCATAAGAAAACTACAAGCAGAAAATATGGCCATTAACGGAGACTTAAAACATATCAACATCCTTTCCATGAAGTTACAAGACAGAAGCTGCCTCCCTGATAGGAGCTGTTTGCCCTGAGCCACATCAGAAAGGATACGACAGAGGAGAATTCACTCACTTCAACACCATTTGGAAGGAACTGTAGTTAAAGGTGTACCCGCCGATGACCCACATAAACTTCCCGTGCAGGACCGCCTTGTGGGAAGCGCGGCCCACGGAAGGGCTGAACGGCTTCACGTTGGGCAGAATCCAGTAAGACTCCGTGGAAGGGACGTTCAGAGAACAATCTGGACCTGTTTTGTAAACAAATGTGCAATTTGTACAATCTGTTCGACAGGAACGTTAAAGCCAATAAAGCAGAAACAGGGGAGGCTTAATTACAGATGTCAGGATTGCTCATTCTGATAAAATATGGTATGGACTTTTATGTTTAACAGATGCTCAATGAAAAAATTGACAACATGGGATGTCAGTCAGATTGAAAGCATTAGATTAGCTCAAATAATAACAACCCATTGCTGCACTCTTCTCAGGAAACAGATTGTGTGAGTCACAAATTGAAAGAAAGGCACAATGCATCACAGTTTTTAGATGACCCATCACTTGGATCTCAAACTTGTAGTAGAACATGTGGACTTTATATTACCTCTGGAGGAAAACTATACCGCATTTAAACCAGAGTAAGTTGCATGAAAGCAAATGACATCACGTAAATTAAGTTACAATATGTATTGTATTAAATATCAAAAGCAAAAATTTGCCCTTTGCCAGTGCCATTCTGCATCATTTTTCAAGGGGAAAATATACTATAAAGCACTTTATCAAAAGAATTAATATTTAGATTTTGTAACATTTTATAGATCATTCTAAAAAGCCACCAAACACATAGCTATATATTACTTTCAAATGTATTTCAATCAATCATTTTTTGTTAAATCCAGTCAGCAAAATGTATAATTTTTTAGTTGTAGGACTACTAAAGTAATGAACCACAAAAATTCTTTTTTTTTATTTGTTCTGATCTTTTCATTGTTCATTTCTGCTCTAGAATTTGTTATTTACAACCTGAATGTATACAGAAGTTTGCTACCAGAAAAAGAAAAAAAAGGGCAGCACATGCACTGTTTGTCTCTTGTCAGTGCCTGCACATCATTAGTGACTGGCTTTATTTCTGGATGGGGAACACTGGATTTTTAGGACACCAGTGTGCTCCATTTAAGCATCATCAATCATGGAACTGAAAGTTTTGCCATTGGTGATGGCATACAGGCATTGTACAATATTAATGATCCCCAAAGAGGACGAATAGTGAGGAAAGTTCGCGGCTAATGGCAATTACTGGAGGGCACAGAGAATCAGATCAGCCTTTGAAGAACCACAGAACAAGTTTTCATCTGACCACGGGACCAAACAATAAAATAATACACGAAATTCAACAAAGTCAAATTGAAAACTAAGTAAGCGACATTTCAGGATCATCTTAGGATAGCTCATGAAAATATTACATCACCACTCAGCAATGGTCAAAATAACAAGTCGTGTAGGAGTAGAGAATACTGTTACCTCACTGCATAAACTTGTCATTTGTGTACCCTTAGAATGTGTGTCCTACTGAAAAAGAAAATAGATTAGAGCTAGACACTGTTTACAGAAGAGTAATAAGGATGCTGCAGCTACAGGAGCCATCAAATTCCTTTGAACTGCTGACTTTTTCATTTGAGGGAAAAAAAAAAAGAAAATTTGGAAGTGAACAATAAATGTCTATAAAATAAGAGACAAAGAGGGGGTAGATATGAGGAGTCCAAAGTCTCTCTGAATACAAAGAGCCAGATCCATCAAACGCAGCCTGAAGAAGCCATGCTCAAAACAAACCAAAGGAGACCGTTCTTCATGAAGAAGTATCAGATCTCCTTGGCAAGGATGCTCCCCTGGCAAAGGATGCTCTGGATGCAAAGATTTGCTCTGTGCCAAGGGGAGACCAGGCCCACAGTTAGAAGAGAGCTGCTGAAGTTTACCAACCAAGCTAAGCAAGTTCATCATTTTAAAACATATTAGCATGTGGGGGAGAGGGAAGTCCAGGGAGATTACATTTTCCAGTGTTTATTATAATTTTGGGTGCACGTTGCTACAGTTACTTCTTGTACACAAAACCCAGGCATCCAAACTGTACCCAACCAGCTGTCAGCTTTGCCTGGTACACTGCAGAAGAATGATGTCCACTTGTATCCCAATTACCTTCCGTTCACTAAATGATGGAGACGCTCAATTCCCACAGTTCATTATACCTTCTACTCCAAAAAGATTAATGGTATTTGAATGAGGTCTAATGAGAGTATGAACAATTCAGTGTATTATTTCTTAAGCATTAATAATTGATACTGTAATAGAGCTGTAACCTCAACGAAATTGTGATTTGGTAAATCACTGGAGGAAACAATTTAAATCTAAGAGGGCTTTAAAATAAACAATTGATTAAGTATTCTTTGATCAGGGGAGGGCTTAAAAATGATGCAAACGGTGCCTCCGGTGGGAAAGTGGAGCTGTGTTTGTGGCTGTCGCTGCCACGACCCCTCCAGCGCTGCGATGTCGCAGCCAACAGTGAGCCCTGGTGGCGAAGGAGGAACAAAGCACAGCAAACTCCCCGCATGCCCAACGATGGGAATTGTCCCTTCTGGACTCTGGGAGCTGCAAAAATCCATAGGGCAGATCCAGATACAGGGAGATGGCATCAGAGGTCACAGCTCACTCCCTTCCAGCCCCAGGGCTTCGTTACCTTTGACAGCTGAGACAGAAGGGAGAAACACCGTGTACCATAGAAAGGCTTGGATTGGAAGGGACCTTAAGGATCTTTCAGCTCCAAGCCCCCACCTTGGGCGAGGACGCACCACATTGTGTATCAATGGGTACAAAAATGGGACATATAGCTGCAAAAATGAAAGACAATAGAATAATACTGACTTTTACACAAACACCATTTAAAAAGCAAATGCTCTTGTGTGGCTATTGCTTTATAAAAGCAAGGTAAATGTAGAACTTATAAATATCATTTGTAGATTTTCCTACTTGAATACATATGCCATTATTTCAGCATAAACACATTTTCTTTTCAGAAACATCCCGTTCACTAAATGTGTGTCTTTTGTGCAACAGAGAGCACTACAGCTGCAGAACAAAGATAATGAAAAATAGGTTTTGTTATGTTCTATGCAAATATGATTTTTCTCCATTTATTTAAAATGGAATTTCTTTCTTATCTTCCTAATGTGTCAGTCAAACCACTGGGGAGGGGAAAAAAAGAGAAAAGCTTTAAAAACAGCAAACAACTTTATAAACCTGAATTGGAAGTCAATTACGTAATCCTCTAAGGTATGAAAAAATTCTATGGGTTTAAAAAAGTGGTTTATCCACACAACATGAGAAAGAATCTCATTTCTATTTATTGAGGAGTTCAATGAAAAGCCAAAATAACAAACCGTTCCAGTAATTTAAGTCACAAGAGTAGTTTCCACCTACTGACTGAACATCATCTCCTGTCTTCAAACCTAACCTTTTCCTTTAGGATGGCAGCAAAAAAACCCCAAAAGTATTGATGTAATGAACATAAATTTCACAGACCTCTTTTTCAAACAATCTAATCAAATCAATTAAATAAAGTATTTGCTATTTATGCTGTATTTGTTTCATGTTAGATCATTCGAGTTGAGAATTATTGCTGCAACATAATTTTTTAGCCACCACAAATACAAACCCAACACCGGTTTTCTCAAGTACCCAATAAAATCTTCATATGACAATGCATTTGAGATTATGAAAACATATTTTTGAGATAAGAGAATATATATTAATATGCTTTCAATAAAAAATTTATAAGAAGTTTTGCCAAGCTGCATGTTAAGGAACTTTCCCAGTGTGACCATCCACAAGACTGACGGTCACGCTCCCAACACCAGGGACTTTCACTGCTGGGACTGGAACCAGATAAATTCCCCAACAGGTAAATCACCTTCCTTAAAAGAAAGTGACATCACCTTTGTATTTTCATGTAGCTAGTATGTAGATGAGAGGAAAGTGTTGTCCTTCCACACTTCAATCCACAATTATAAAATAAATTCTTAATACTCTTAGTCTCTAAATGTATTAATTTACAATTTATACCAAAGTAATTATATCCTACACATTACTCAAAGGTTTTTTTCACAAGATACTTCAGTCCTCCTTCATACTTCAAGTACCTTCCATGTTTGTAGTACTAGATTTCATTAGCAATCTTCTAAGCAGATTATGAAAATTATGTAGCAATATCAGTTCCAAGATCAGAACTTCAGGAGTCCTGATACCTTTCCATCCTAAATTACTTGCTCAGCACACCCACTCACATGTCATGATTAAGAAGCTGAGTTCCTTTTACTGTTCGCTTACATAGTCCCTGCCTTCTTCAGTTTCAGTGATTTCCTGTCATCAAATGCAGAGGTTCAGATAAAATATATTGCAATTTCTTGTCATATTTCTTACAGACTATTTTAGCATGAACTACATTGGTAGATTCACAATTCAATGGTTTCGCTATTCAATCACAGCATATCTTAAATTATTTCCTTTCTCAAATTATAATCTAGAACTTTACACACTTCTGAAATCAAGCTAACAAGTTTTGAGCTGCATGAATCACTTCCTAGTCTTAAATGAAGGTGCTACAGGTAATGAACAAAATTTAGTATCTTCCCTTATCAGGGAGATCAGCGCTGTCTATCTCCTTCTTGTGTTCAGGACTGAGTATTGCATGGAATCCCCAGTTTAATCAAGTGTTTGCATGTTCTGTCTCACTACATTTAAGTGTATGCATTTTAAATAAATATTTACATTTTTCATCAAAACTCCCAAATAGCAGGGGACTTCCTTCCTAAATCTCAGCCTAATTAGACATACTGAGTATTACCAACCACTTACGCAGTCATTTATTGAAACAAATTAGATCAATTCTGCTAAGCTTGCTTTTACTAATTGTCAAATGACATCATAAACGTATTGAAAACCGCAGTTGGCTCTTCGTTTACCTGGG
Organism: Grallaria varia; assembly: GCA_013396735.1. NCBI lineage: Eukaryota > Metazoa > Chordata > Aves > Passeriformes > Formicariidae > Grallaria > Grallaria varia. The sequence continues at coordinate 1,846,008 of VWZG01009503.1, forward strand.
ATGTTCATTCTCTTGAAACAAGGATATTTGATTTTTCTCACACGTAATTTTCAGGCAATAAATTTCTAATTATGATAGCTATGTTTTGTTTACAAATTGCACAAAGTCCTCCAAGGATGGTTTACAAATTTTTAAATTCCATGTGGAGATAAAACTAAAGAACGTTTAGACTATATATGAAACAATCATTTTTTATAAGGCAATTTCTTCCTACCAATTCCAGATATGCAAAACTTCCTTAGACAGCTCTCATTTCTGTGATAAACATAAAAAAGTCTACAGACATGGAGTGCAGAAATTAGATTTTAACTTAAAATCTGGGGAAGAAAAGGATCCCTTGGTTTGTGCTTTTATGTGCATCTATAGTATAGATGCACATATATATACGTGTATATATATACACACACACACAGAGGACAACTCCCAGACTGTAAAACTGCAGTTTCTCTTGACTCAATTGGTACTTGACTGAGACAACCTGAGAAGCAAAACCAAGACAAAGAGGGCGTTATCATGGGGCAGAAGAGTTATAAGACAACTCCTATTTTCTTTTTCCTTCCAAAACCACGTCTGTCTGAAGCAAATGTTCCATCACAGGTCCTCTTCTCTGAAAAGAGGCTGTTGTAGGCTTTCTGTTCGAGAACATCGGGGCACAATCCCAGCTTTCATGCCTCCAAGTTCTTGGCACCAGCTCTTTGCAGGGCTGCATTTCAGCTGCTGCTACTGCCTGAGCTCCCACCTCGAACCTTCTCGTTGGTTTCAACAAGCCCGATAAACCAGCGCCGCAGAAGCCGAGCTTTGCTAAACCCCAGCACTGAGGAGCAAGGTGGGCCAAAGAAGAGAGTCTGACCCTCTGAGCCTTTCCCAGCAGTTATGGAACAAACTCAACTCTAATTAGTCCTTTCCGGATAACCTGAGTTGTGCATAGACACACAGTGCCATAGTAATTGTGGCCACGCTCAGATGTTGTTAGGATAAACGCAACAACAACAAGCAAGGCAAAATACTGATTTTACACTGCAGTAGTCCCAGCTCCTTTTATACTTTCATTGTTTACTCTTCTCCTTACATAAAGGCTCATTTTTCCCTAGAGAGAGGTTATAAAATTCAAGCTGCCTGAATTGCTAATGGGCTTTTTCCAAAGCTAATTACTTTAATTCCAGAATCTAGTCTTCCACTACATCTCTATCACCTAGGAGCAGATCTGCAGGGAGAACCAACAAACTATACACATTCCAGAATTTTCACTGGTGTTTTAACTTTGCAGTAGGGTTGAATGGCCATTTGTGTGCAATCCTAGAGCTCATCTTCCCGTGTAGTTTCCCCTAAAAAGAATGCAGTTGCTCTGTTTTCAAGCAATCTCACAATGCAATCCAAACCACAACAGACATGAAGGATCATCTTTGCTTTGAAGGTGCCCTGCTCATGCTCTTAAAGACTAATGTAACTCCTCCCCAGCAGATCCCCTGTTGTTGGCAGTACTCACGTTCAGTGATCAAAGTCTCAGGAAAGTCTCTCAAATTCAAGAGAGTCCTTGAATTTTTTTTTTTCCCTGTTTACACCCAGTAGTTATTAATGTTTTCAGCCTGTTCAAAGATAGCCCACTTAACCCCCTTGAAAATAAGGAACTGTTTACAATCCTTCCAGTCATCCTGAATGTTTACACCTGTTACAGGTGTTTCAGCTGTTTGGAAACATCTCTGCTCCTTTACAGCCTGAGACAATCCAAGACACCATGCTCCTGCTATCAGAGAGAATTTTGCTGGCTGTGAACACACATTCAGCAAAAGCATCTTACTATAAACTTTCTAAACAGGTCAATTAGTGCAAGAGTCACAACTTTGGCCTCAGCCAAGTCCCCATTTCTCTTTAACCGGTGCCTAGTAAAGAAAAAGAGATCAAGTCAGTAGTTTTAAGGCATGTTTTTTTCTTCCCTGAATTACATCCACAGCCTATAACAGCAGGTATCAAAATATTCTGCTTTATAATATATATATATTATTAAGACAGATTAGCCAGTAATGAGACAGTGTAATATGATGTAGTACTCATGAGGGAATCACTCTCTAGCAAAAATTTCAGCCTCCCTCATGTTGTCTGAATAGTTTAAATCAACTATATTTCATGTAAATACTAAATTATCTTCCTATATGAGACCAACCCTCTCAGAACCATTTAACACTACTAGCATTCTCTAAAAAACCCATTACATTTAACAAGTACCTTTTTTTTCTAAATGCAATGCCTGTTAAAAATAAAAATTGCAGAAATTATTTGCTTTCCAAATCTAAAACTTATTACTGTCATGGTTTCATTCTTTATCAGTATGACTAGCAGGCAGCTGTAAGTATCTACAAGATCCTTGTATTACATTCCAAAAAAGGTATCTAACAGTGAGAGGAGCCTACTTGTTACTCAAAAAAATATTCTATCCCAAAAAAATTGTGTTCTCTTTCTCAGAATGCTTGTTTTAAATGTGTAATGTTCTTCAGAGCTGCTCCTTCCACAACATCCACAAGATGTCACTATTGTAAAAGGAAAAAATCCAACTTTCCTTATAGCTTTCAGGATCTTTTTGCGCACTACAATCCTGGAAGGTTCCAAAGGACTCAGTAACAAGTCTACACTGTTTCCATTCAATGGCCATATTGCTAAACCACTTCCTTTCTGTGGGTGCACTGACTGCCTTTTAATGAACAACCCATTCATTAGTAAGAGGAGAAATGTATTAAATCCCATCGTGTCTTTGGAGTAATAGGTGTGACAGCTAATAGGAGTAAAAAAGTCATTTCCTTTGACATGCAAAAAGAAACAGCAATAAAACAGAGGCAGAGGCAGGAAGGCATGGAAAGTGGGCACGTCAGCTAAGGAATTTGGAGGTATTTTAATGCTTCTGTTAAGAGAAGAATAGCAATTTCAATTCAAAGATAATCCAATTGAGACTTGTAATAGAAGAGGTAAAGGATAAAGACAAAAAATTCACAAACATCTAGCATAATTATAGTCAGTGAATTAAACATTTAGGATCTTAAATTATTTATCTGTAATGAGAAACAATTATTTATGGCACTGGGAGTGAAACTACAGCAGATGCTTAGAGTACATCCATCAGTCCACAGTAAGTGTCCACAAAAGCAGTTCACCTTCCTTTTTCATTGAGAGGCCCAAACAAATAATATCTGACCAAAAACCAGACAATGGAAATTCACTTCAGGAAGAACTAAAAATATGAGGTGATGTGACATTGAAAGAGGGGGAAGACAATCAAATCGATCTAGACATTAAAAAATAGAGTAGGAAATTAGGCTATGGAGGAATTTAGTCTTCAGAAGTGCTCACAACTCTCCAGTAATTTCAGTCATTATTTTTTTCAATTAAACAGTCCAAAAGGAAGAATGTCCAACACAAGAAAGTTCAGGTCACATATTCTGCAGTACCTTCAGACAGAAAACATCAAAGCTGTGAGCTTTTTATGGTGTTAAATTGCCTATATCTACATCCACATGAAAAATTATTCCAGAAATCAGTATTTCATCTGTGTTTATTCTTTGAGAAGATCCTAATGTACGTACTACAGAGGATGCATTAAAAGCAGGGGTTTTTTTACTGGATTAACTTGATTCCACATCCCAAAAGCTTACCTTGCCAGCTGTCATTGCAAACACAGAGCTTCTCTCCTGTCAGATCGCAGTACCCGTGATCGGGACTGCCGCAGTTGGCTCTGCAATAGGGGATGTCACAGGCCTCTCCTTTCCAGTACTTGTCGCACTCACAGTACACCTGGCTCGGTACAGACACACTCGTTGTACACTTCCCATGCTCGGAGCAGTTGTTGGGACAGGAATTAATTCTGGGGAAAAATAAAAAGGTAGTAAAATAAGAGAAATGACTAGCCAAGAGCTGGTGACAGCGGTTTTATCTGGCAGCACCCCATCTGAGGGGAATAAAGCAGGGAAAAACCAAGTAAGGAAAAATAGAAGGCACAAGGCTAATATCCCAAACTGTTCACAGGTAGCACTTCATCCTCTGAATCTATTGTTTTAATATTAGAGCCACCTTAATCCTGCCTCCTTAACTCCACAGTCCGAGGTGCAAAAACAGGAAAGCTTAGGCTGAAAGAAGTGTCTGACTCTTTGGGGAGTTGGTGTTTGTGATACACCCCACCAAACGCTGAGATCACAGGCAACTGGCCTGCAAAATTAAGCAAAGTATTAAAATACACCACGTCTGCCAGAAATGCAGGCAGGTCCTTGGAGATGAAGGGAGCTGGAGTTTCCATGAGTTTCCATGAACAGAGTTCCAGGAAGCGCCTGCTGAATTCCAGAAAGGATGTGAAGCCTGTTTTGGTGACTCACAGCAAAGGGCTGGGTTGTAACTCCAAATAAACTTTTAACCCCAGAAGATAACACACACCACACCCTGGAGATGTGAAAGATGGGGACTGTTCACTGTTTGAAAGTAAAACCACTTTCCACACCAACAGGTTCATTAAGGATTCAAATGGAATGAGAAAAACAGGATCAGCAGAATTGGAAGCATGTTGACTGACTCCAAGGAATGCAAAATTTACTCTGATTGTTCTGGAGTAATTACTGCTGTTTGCAACTGGCATGGCACCTTAGCCACAGATTTTGTGCTTCTGCCTTCCTCAAAATAAAGGAATATGAGCAGTCCATCAAGATGAAGTGGAAAACCAAGGAAGGAAGAGGGTAACAGAAGGAGAGTGCAACAGATCAACGACAGAAACAAAGTTAATGCAGCCATAAAAAGCAATTGTGGGGACTTTATCATACAAAGTGTTCCTGTTGGCTCATTAAAAAAATACGTATTTTGAAAGCATCCATTGCAACAGAAGAAACACAAGATCAGCGTATATAAAATTTCACAGGTTACATAAGTAATAGAATTTAAAACTGACAGGTTTTTCATTTATTTTAAATCTTCCAAAAAAATTAGGCAATGATATGCAGCATGCACCACATTATCAAGTAATGAAAGAATGCAGAGCACATACTCTCATTCCTTAAGAATGCCATGTCATATTGCCAGTCACTCCCAAGACAAATAAAAAAATGTGCAATAAAAGCTTCAGGGAAAACTGAAAAATGTATCTAATTACAGTAGAGAAGCCTTCCAGGCGATTGCATTTTACTGATGCCAATTGACAAAAATTAACAATACTCAGCCCTCTACACTGCCATTTCCAATGCAATATATTCAGTGAGGTTTCCCCAGCTTTGAAAAGCTATTTATTATCTGGTCAGAGGTAGGCAAGCCACTGCAAATTACAGGAACAATCTTTCCATGGACAATTCAACAAGTACCTCTGCCAAGAGCAAAGCCATGGTCAGAAGCACAAAAAGGAATTTTAAATTAATATAGAGTATGACCAAAATATTACATGTACTTCCACACAAGAAATGTGGTGCTGGCCATCACATCCCAATAACTGGTATTTCAGAATCTGAAGGAATTGAGAGAAAGGAACAGTTACATCTTCAATCATGGAGAAACTATCACACTAAGGAAGGGTCCAAGAGGACCAAGCAATCCCCTCCTAGTTCAAGCATCCAGTATGAAGAGATGTTGCATTATGTGCCCCGAGCATGTCCCAAACAGGACAGAAGCTGAGACCAACAGCTGGTGCATAAAGGCAGAAAAAGCTCAGATCCCTTGGATGCATCTTTAAAGCCGCTGACACAGAGAAGGGGACTGGATGAAAGCACAGTTACATCAGATTAGACTTTGCCATCAGAGAAGCTCAAAGACAGACAGTGCAGATAAGAATCTACTAAGGCAGAATTCAGACAGAGATGGAAAACAGGACAGGAAAGTACCCAAGAAGTAGAGAAGACATGGAATAAAAACTTGTGGCTGGCACAAAAAACCCCCAGATTTCAGTGTAGGTTTCAAAAGCCACAGAAATACATTCAGCAAGAAAAAAATCAAGCAACAGATGATCCTAGCTCAAGAGATGGGAATTGACATGACAGCAGATATAATCTCCTTTCTATTCCATATGACAACTACATGTGTTGGATAAACACTGCAAGGGATACATTTTAGTTCCATATGGCATAGGAATAACATACTCTGGGAATGGCCGTGTGGCTTCACTCAAAACAATATACTTTATCTTTGGGATTTTTTTCCCCTAACTTGTACGTGAATCATTTATTACAACCCTGGCTCCCTGCTTTTAGAAACATGCCACTAAGTATAACCATTATGGTATTGAAAAAAAACCCTAAAAGTAATTACATATTAAAAAAGTACTTACGAATAAAAAATGTTAAATCCCGTTAGGTTATAAGCAGCATCACTAAAAAAGTGCAGCAATGCATAGCCGGATGTTGTAACTACCTCAGGAACAGTTTCATTTCCACGTACTTCAGGGACTATTAGACCACTGGAAAAGAAAAGGGGAAAAATTATTTTAAGGAATCCTTGGGGGAGGGGTTGGGAGAGGAGAAAGGAAGGTAGGACTTAGATTACATAACTATGTAAGCAAAATAGTGCAGAAATATAATCTGAAAACTTCTTAAAAAAAAAAAAAAAACAAATCATAACATGTATAAAACTTGTCCATGACTCTGCAAGGCAAGGGAGGGATTTCCAAGAAAAACGGCTGTGTACAAACATTAACACTCCATGCAATGTCAGTACAAGCCACATAATGGGTTTATGCTCTGATCACCTAACCAAAGATATAAGGTTTTGGAATTCATTCTAACACAACTTTATACACATGTTCCCATAATACTAACAAAACAAAGCAAGCTAGTTGACATATTAGAGCCCCTAAAGTTATTTTTTTTCCCAGTAACTACAAATGCCCATACATGACTAGTTGGACTAAAAGATTAATAAACACACTCACCTAAATACAGCTATTAAAGGTGCATATATTGAATCTCCATCATATACATACATATGGTCCCAACTACATTCTGTGGCAAAGTGATTAAATCTTAATCTTAGTATCGCATTTGGGCTGGAAAAAAAAAAAAACAAACCAACAAACATTGGTGTTAAACATTATTTACAGAATTACAGAATTATTGAGCTCATAAACTAAAGAACTTACAGTAAAGTTGATCATGCCAGCATAATTCTATAAAAATATTTCGAGTAATCACTAAAGATTTCAAGGTGTTAAATATCAAAAGTCAGGGCAAGCAAATATTTCACTTATCTTAGAAAATTTAAAAATAACAGATTCAGTCCAAGTCTAATAACCCCTTAAGCTAATGAGAGACTTAAGTTCATCAGATTTTATCAATATTCAGAACCACAAATTTAGATCAATAAAAATATCCCATTTTAATATACTGGCTTTACTTGACAACATCAGGACTATGAAGTTTAAAGGATCTTTCCAGATAAATCACCCACACATTCTCATTCCAGCATTACATTAGTTATTGAAAATAGAAATCTTAAAACAAAAATCTAAAATAGCAAACAATATTAGTGCAAGTGCCTGCCCCCTGCCCTTTCCCAACACCTGGGAGTCAAATTTCTCTAGTTTTTGGCTGAGATGCAAATGGATCTGTAAAACTCCTGAAAGGGGAATTTTCACACATTGCAAAATTACCAATATATACTCCATGAATCAAAATGATTCTTTTCTTTTATTTTCCCCTGCTCCTGACTTGAGTGCAATTTGTCCGTTTGGGAAACATGGGGGGTTTCGTGACCGATCAGACACATCATTACTGAACTGCAGTGACATCTAAACTAATTGAGATCACGACTACACAGAAATACAGAACGGGGTAATTTTCTTCTAGAATGTTAAAAGAACTCAGAACCAGATTCAGCAAAATCCTGACCCATATTCAGGGGAGAAAAGCCTCGCTGAAGTGTAACCAATCTGTGCCTTTTAACACTTAGCCATGCTAATGCATGTGTGTCATTATGCTTTTGGGCAATGCTGAGTGTTTCTGTGCTGCACAAACTGAAAAATTAGCAGCAGACTTGAGACATCTGCACTGGGGGCACAAAACGGTTTTAAAATTTAGTACAGGAGGAACGCCAGAATGCAAAAGAAAATACTTTGTAGAAGCACTAACTTCTGAGTAACTGAATCAGCATTCTGTGCTTGAGGCCAGTCCTGATTTGTCACTGATATGAGTTAAATAAGATTAGTAAGATAATGAGTTAAATAATGGGATTCTGTAACCACATTTGGAACTTATGTAAAGGTACTCAAATGTGCAATAAATTTATCTCTGAGTTTTGAGAGCTTGCAGCACTGGCCAAATCCCAATGTCAGCCTAACTTTTGCCAGCAACTTGAATGGGAATGGAATTTGGCCAACCCTGAGCAATCCTGAAAATCCTGCCTTTATTTTTTTTTTTTCTAATTCTTTAAAACATCTAAACAAGAACAAAACAAACTAACTAAAGACCAACACTATTTGTATTGCATCCAGATGCAGCTTCTACTTAAGGAGTTCCTTCGATCTCTAGAACACACAGTACCAAACTGTAAGAAAATTGATGCTATGAAAATAAATACTTACTATCCTTCAATTAGCCATGTACATTTAGTTTTATATTTATAATTTATAGGTCCATCTGTTAAATATCCAGAAGGTTCTGTTAACCTACAAGAGGAAAAACAGTGCTGTAATAAACCAGAGGCAACACAACAGAATACACATCAACATGCCAACAGAATTCTTCTGGATGGAAAGAGAATTGGGGGTAGGGAAAACAGTCAAGTCACTCTTCATATTTCTCATCACAATGTACTCAAAAAACTTGATTTCTGATTATTCTGTATCACTGATTTGCTTTCCTCCCCTAGGCAATCACAAGACTTCTATTTTTTCTAATTCAGTAGCAAATAATTTAAATTATCCTTTACACAAAATGGATCCAAGCCAATGCAAAGGGGTTTTATTTAAGATTATTTTGATTTGAATTGCTTGCTTACTTTCCCTCTGCCTTACAACTTACTTCTGAAATCAGACGACAACAGCCTTGGGAAAAGTGTTCTAGATGTAGAAAAATTAAGTCATGTATTTAACTGTCCCTGTCCACCTGCTCCTCCCTCATTCCCAGCCAGTACTCTGTGTCCTCACTGTGGCCTACGGAGGATACCCAGGAAAGGCTTTCAATCGCTGTGGACACTCCACTCAGCCTCACATCACCCCCAGTGACCTGCAGCTCGGGGACACCCTCAGTCAGAGGCTGAGCCTTTGGGGTCGGCTTTGTCCCAGGAGTCACCTCCCGTAAACTCACAGACTAGCAGCACTTAGAACACCCTGAAGGAATGATTTCCACACCTAGACAAGACACCTCAACTGGATTTGTCCCAAGCCTCCCTCTTGGTTTCATCTGATGTCCTTAGGTCCGGTATTGAACAAGGGGATAAACAATTGTATCCTGTTCACATCCTTTATCCCACTCAAAAGTGTTGATTCCCTCCTTTCCCCCACTGAGCCTTTTCCAGCCCGAGCAATCCTTGCTCACTGCCTTTAATGTATCTTCTCTATTCCCCTCGAGCCATCTGAGACACAGCACAGTGATCAGCATATTGTATTCAGAATGCAAGTGAGCCATGAATCTGTACAGCAGCAATATTATTTCCATTTTATTCTCCATTCCCTTTAAGATTTTATTTGCTCTTTCAACAACTGACATTTTAAACAGAAATAGTTGCTATAACTTTTTTTTTCCTGAGTGATTGTAGATAGCTCAATATTCACATCTAGAAATTCATTTAAAGTAGCAAGAGAGTATTTTTCATCCGTTCATATATATTACTTTGGATTAATCTATGCAGTGATAAAACAGCAGATGAAATTCAATAATCTATTAACGTAAAAGCTTTCTGAAAGAGCTTATTATCTTCACCACGCTAACTTCACTAATCCACTTCATTTTCTGCATCCTTTACGATTATCTTCTATAGTTTAGGCCTTAACACACACCTCTGGTGGCCTTACTCCTCTGGGAAAACTGACCATCCTACTCTTTAAAATGTTACAACAATAGTGACAAATACAAATACATATTCAGAAATGGTCATTTTTTTTCTGTGTTGAAAGACAATCATTGAGAATAAGTATCATCAAAGAGGAGAAAAGCTGGGTGGTTTTTTTCTGTTTTATTCCACTTTTTAAAATAAATCAATAGACTAGGTCTAAGTCCAGAGGCAAGGCTGAACAAGCTGACCAAGTCACAGCTCAGTTTTCCCATCAGGAGTCTGGCTGAACTGAAATTCCTTATCTGTTAGTTTTTGAAGCCACATGCACCAGTTTTAAAAATATTCATTACCACATCTACTGCAAATTATTTACTCTGGAACTCATATCAAACACTAATTGCACGGTTATTAACAGAGATCCAAACAAAATTATAAACATGTGGAAATGAAATCAAAACAAGGGAGCAAGAAAGAATAATTTATGAGAGAAGGTCTGTGCAAACTCATGTTAATCCCACACTTATGCCAGGTGCTCTCATGTCAGTGAGGGTCTGCCTAAAACACTTTTGCTTGAAGAAAGCAAAAGACACACAAGGAGTTTAAGTTTATAATATATATTTTTGTTGAGGCATATCAACTTCACCTAAAAGTTGCTTCTATACATGAGAAGTAGGTTTTTCAGAGGTATTTCTGGCTTCTTTACATATTCATTACGTTGTTTGGACAATGCTGAACATAACACCAACCTGTAACTTGCATATCTAAGCTGCATGTCATTGATTTTGAAATGAAGCTCATATTGGTGCTTAGCCTGTAGCAGAACCTTAGTAAAGCTGATTACAGGAGCAGATCCCCTGATTGAGTGTGTGCTACACCAAAGTATTTTCTTTTTTTCTTTTAATAAAAGGCAGTAGCACATAAGATTTTCATATAACTAATTGTAATTCTGACATATGATTTATATACAGAAAAAGCCTTATTTAGCAAGCCACAGAACATTTATTTTCCTGGAAGAAGTGTGAAATATCACTAGCATTCATTTGCAGTCATGACCATTGCCTTCTTAGTAGCTGTATAATGCAATGGAGGTGACTTCCACGAGTTGCTTTTATTAGATCAGCCCTTTGGCATCAGTAAAGTACAAACAATTTCCCTTGTCTCACAAACGGATAATTTTTTGATAAATAGTTTCTTTTGGAAGAGTAGATAGCCTTTGAAGCAGCTATTGCACTTGCTGAAAAAAGTAAATAACTAAGAGCACAACTTTGCAATAATGGTTGCGGAACATTGCAAGATAAGGGGATGTTCTATTTAAAATAAATACATAGCAAGACAGATGGGAATTATTTTCAGTTTCTTGAGTCATATCAAGAACTTCTCTGTATTATTTTTCTTTCCAAATGTTATCAAATACCAAATCCCATAAATAACAGAGATAAGCAGTACTACTCTCCTGTAACCTTCTACCAAATCAAGGTCAATATTATCTGTCACATAAAGTCAGGTGTTCGTGGGCAAAGTTCTCCTCTGTGACTAGCAGTGATTCTGACAAATAACCCAAATCCCGATGGCTCAGCGTGACTACACACCCTTTAGCCACAGGAGTGGAGCAGCCAGGAGGGTGCCTGGATGCCCCATCCCACTCCTTGTTCCCTGCTGGGAAGAAAGCCTCCAGGAGGGGAGGAGGCCAGAACAATTTGGGTGGCCGGCTTAGGCACAACGTTGTCCCACCAAGACTCCAGCTTCCTAAACTGAATGCACAGGGAGTTGCTCCTGTTGTATGTTGTCATTAGAAATCTCACGCCAGCTTTCACAAACACAACAATTATTTTTTTTGGGGGGTTGGCAGGGTTATAATCAAAACCTAAAAAGAGTTAGAGGGAGCAAGCCAAGAGAACATTTCCCATCTCTGTACACTGTAAAACTGATCTACAAAAGAGCAGAAAGAAGTCAGGATGCTGCCCTGCAGAGTCTAAGGCACCCAGAAGCACCAGAGAGCTCAGACACTCCCCAAGCTAATCAGTCAGTAAGGGCTCATGTGAAAAACACGTGGCACTGTAAGGTGGTCCATACAGCAGACAGAAATATCAAAAATGAAAGGGGTAAAGCCAACACTGGGCAACCAAAAGATGAGGCTTTAAATCAAGACACATTTCAGGAAAAGAGAAAAGCATGTTCTAGTTCAGTCCGAAATTATTGGTCCAAAATGAAGGTGTAGTCAGATGAAATCTATGGTTTGCAATACGTAAGATGTCAGAGCAGATTATTAAAATGGATTTTCCTGGCTGTAATATTTATAGATCTGTGAAAAACACAGTCTTGTCATCTCCTGTATCTTCCTGTAAAAAAAATAGTATCATCAAATCTTTCAGAGAGAGGCACTAATTTAGACAGAAAATACCCAATGACTTCTTTGGTTATCAGCAGAGCATGAAGACCCACAAAACTGCTGGTAGATGGACAGAGGTCTGATTTATAAAACAAGTATGTTAAGAGAAACAAAGCATAAGGCACATTGATAATATTACAAATATTCGCTATTAAATAAAAGGGTTATGAAGACACTCACTTATCTTTATGTTATTTAGTATCACATTTCTACAGAGAATTTTATGAAAAGCTGGATTACTTTGCCATTCCTAGTTCAGATATATCTGAATATAAGACATAGATCATATTTTGCTGTACGGATTCATCTCAATATCAGTATTTGTTTGTCAATCCAGAGCTATTCTCTCCATTGCTGAAATATTTTGCTTCATGTCCTTTTCATCCTTTATGAAAATATGTTTTATTAAAAAGAAATAAAAATCAATAACTGTGCTTCAAAGTTATAAAATCAATTTCTTCTTAAACAGAAGTACTGACAACCTTTCTACTTCAAGCCTTTGTGCCTAACATTTACATCAAGGAAAGAGACTGCTCACGTCTGAGATGAGATCAGCTGAATATATTAAGCAGGAAGGAAAAAAAAAAAATTCAGGCCACCTGACAGCACAAACCTGAATCACTGAGCACTGTGATATCAGAAAGAAAGGCAGGAGTGATGGAAAGGCCAGTTCTCATACCATACTATTAAGTGATAGACTAAGACAGCTTCCTAGTATTTTCTTCAATGACTAATCAAGAGGAATAAATATTTAATACATAAAGAAAATACTTGCAAATGCCAATCACACTCCTATACTTGTTACACACTGCTTTGCATTAATAGAAGAACGTATATTTAGAAACACGCTAAGGACATCCACGACAACTTCTCACGTGCCAACTAATCACAGGCATGCTCTTAAATAGGTCTCACTTTATTCATTGACAAAGTTGCAGTTTCCTTTCTAAAGTGTCCCTACTGATTAATTCAAGTACTGACTTCATCCTTCTAAATTATTTTAAACAAAACCATGCTCCAAAAAAATCCAAAAATCCTAGAAAAGTAAAATGAAAGCTAGAATGTAAAAAGAATATATCCTGTATTTCAAGAAGCTTAACACTTGTGTGGTAGAAATCTACATTTTACTAAAAAAAAAAAAAAACAAACCCAACCTAAGTTATCTGGGATATAAAATTTGATTGGTGCAAAACATTAATTTATGGCTTGCTCTGTTTTGTGTCCTCCTTTACTGTTTCGGACAAAGGTTGCTATTCTATAGCATGTTTTAGTAACAGTTCCAAAACCAACTGAAATGATGCTGCACAGAAGTAGATGTTCCTCCTAAAGTACCAACTTACATGGTATCTTACTTATGCAATGTATTTTCACTTACATGAAAGAAATCTGTTCCCTTCCTTAGGCCACACAATATTGTATAAATTCACAGAACAGAGACCAGGACAGGCTGTCTGGAACAGGATACCTGAATGTGTGACTGGGAGGGAATCTACAAAGTGGCTTGAAATAAGAAAATGTGGGCACAGTCTTAGGAAGATCTGGTATATCAATCAGGTGCAGAAGATAAAATGAATGTAGTAATATTAAAGGTAACTCAAATATTTATCATAATTTTAAATTAGTATTTTAAATTAAAATTACTGTGAAAATACCATATGAGAGTACTTAAGGATTTTCTTCTACCTCCTCACAAGGATCTGATGTTTGACTTTGTGGGTTTGTTTGTTCTTTTACCCAAAACCTCTTCAACTGCCATTCGGTTACACCATGCCCTAACATGTAGCCCAACCATACTGAAATATTTCTTCACAGTTATTTGTCTAATCTGATTTTAGTAATTCCAGTGAAAGAAGTCTCCAATCTTCTTAGGCGGTCTATTTTAGTACTGACTTATCCTTAGTATTAGAAAGTTTGTCTAAATGTCTAACTCACCTGTTGTTCTTACTTAAACATTCTATTTCCTGAACACAGACCTGGAAATCAGGTCATTTTCTTCCTCTTTCTGCCTGTTTGCAAACAACCACCTTCAGGCTTTTCTTCTCTGAAGAAAGCAATCGAATCCAGCATTCCTCAGGTTTCATTTTCTAGACTTCCCTCCTCTAGAACTTTTCCAATTCACCTGCATCTCAAAATGGTACCTGCTATTCCAGCTGTAGCCTGACCAGCACAGCAAAACCAGGGAATTATTTAATATCCATAACGTGGCCAGTGCTTTGGATGCAAGTGGCAGAAGAACTGCCTTTATGCTGATTTGTGTACAACCTTTAATTCCAGGGACTGTTGACTTGCTCCCCAGAAAGACTAACCAGTATTACTCCAGTTCATCTTACTGAGGTTAATTACGTCTCATGAAGTGTAGAAATTCGAATCCAATCCTGTCAGTATGACTTTTTTCGGGCAGTGCTGTATGGGATCGATGCAGCTTCCATGAGCTGGAACTTGCTGCACGGAAAGTTTCATTTATAATCACTTTTTCTGTAGGAAAATCTATTTTTGTTTCTCTAAGCATTCACTTAAAAAGACAGTAGCTGCTGGCCACACTGCACAGTGAGAAATCCTACTTAAAAATCAATGAACCTCACAGGAAGAAATTCCATTTGCGTATATTTGTGATAAAGTCCTACATTTTCCATAAAGCCATTCTTCTATTACTTATGTCCACCATTTCTGAATATTATTTATATTCATTATTCATTCACTTTACAAAGGGCTCACGCGAAGTCAGTGCCAGCAAAAATTAAAACCCAAGTGCACATGTGATCCAATCACAACAGCTGCACTAGTTTTGTGTATTATATTGCAAATTCATAAGGTGCCTTTTTTTTTTTAAGAACCTACAGGTGTGCAAATTCACATATTTTACTGAAAAATGGTGGACCCATTTTCCTGAGGTTTAGTCCAAACCCAGAAAATACTTTCTAAGTATTTAGGAAATAAATACCTTAGGAAACCTTTATTTTCCAGGGAGAAGGAGGAGGGCTGTCTTGTTACGTTTTAAGAAACCCAAACTCCTAAGTACTCTGTCACCCCCAAACATTTAGAAGTTCTCAACAACTACGAGTTTTTGTGCTACCTTGGTTTTACACAGATGGGTTTACAGGTAATATTTATGGAAAGTTTCTACAAAACTGAGTGGAGTCAAGTCAATCTACAGAGTTCAACAGTGAACTCCGCATTTCCTACAGAATGGCTAGAGCAATTAACAGTTCCAATCTTGCCAATATTTTCCAGGTGGCCATGGTCCTCCCTCTCAACTTGGAAATCAGTGCCTTTTAAAAGATACTGCAAATAGCACACTATCCTCCACCGACCTGGAAAAAACTTAGTGAAAATAAATGAAGTGAAAGAAATGTATCTTCACCTCTTATCTGGAACGCTAGACATTTGATATTTACTACTTTAATATCGGGGTTGGACAAAATCATATGGGACAGGCAGGTACTCTATTAGAATGTCCAGGCTAGTTCGAAGTTCTGCCTATAAATAGCCCTGTCACAATGGTTAAAATTGAGAATTGATAGAAAATCAAGTTGGCATTTAATACCAGTACAAGACATCATAATTTCCCTGCATCACCATTTTATTTAAGTATGGCTGCAAATACTACCTTAGATATAAAATTCAAGAGTTCAAAAAGCTGTATAAAATAACTCCTGATTTGATTAAGAGGCAGACCATCAACCCAACTCACTGACTGAACTTCTTGCACTCAGTTTTGTGTCACGGTTACTCATTTTCTCAGAAAAACAATAAGGTTTGAAATAATCAGAATTCTGACAACTTAGTCTTGATTCAGACAAATAATAACAGAGGTCCCAAAGTTCTCACATATCCATCCAGATAGCTACTATTAGAAGCAAACAGGAATTAGAAAAGAGTCTGCCAGGAAGCAAGGAGACACCCCAGTGCTCTAACATTTTACAATGCTCACTTCAGCCAAGAGCTATTTTTATGGCCAAATGTTGCCAAGATAATTAGGAAATTTAAAAAAAAAAAATTAAAAAAAATCACACTCCATCGGACTGAAATGGTCCTTTTACTTCCTTTTTTTCCTACCACATTAATACTGTTATTATTTCATTTAGAAAGTTCTGTACCTTCAGAGATTATGCTACTTTAAAATCACCCAGAGTAACACATTATCCTTATGTTATGCCTAGTGTTCAAAACAAAGAAACAAAAGGTACAGTTTAGGTTTCTTTAATAGCTAAGAGCTCTTTTTTCTAGGCTTTATTTCCCACAAGGCAGCCCTCCATTTCCAAAAGTAATACCGTTAAGAGCACGTCCCAGCATTATCTTGTTCATCCCCAAACTCTGTCAGGGCACCCTTTCCATCTTCCAGGTCACTCAGGAGGGAACAGCACTGAGCCCAGTATTGATCCCTGGAGGACCCCACTGGTGGGTATGAGTGTGGAGAGGAGATGTTTCCACATCCCCACTTGGCCAGGTCCCCACCCACTGCATGGACCACTCCTCTGGACCACAACGCACCGATTCCTGTACCAGGAAGGCATGGCACACCACATCCAAAGCCTTGGAGAAAGTCAGGCGGACAGTGTCCACCACCCACCCACACTGACCCAGCAGGTTACTTTGTCACAGAAGGTTTGTCAAGCACAATCTGCCCTTGGTGAATCTGCGCTGCCTTTCCCCACTCGCGTCCTTCATCTGACTTGTGATGGACCCCAGGAGAATTCATCCCTAACTTTCCCAGAGACAGAAGCAGTACTGACTCGCCTGTAGTTTCACTTCCTGCATCGTCCCTTAAGCCCTTTGCGCAGGTTGGGTTAACATTTGCTTTCTTCCAGCCTTCCCAAGCTCTGTGACTCCTCTAAGATCATGGAGAGCGGTCTCACAGTGACATCCACCAGCTCTCTAACACCCTTGGGTGGGCCTTGCCAGGGCCAACTGGTTTGTAGGGTTCAAGCTCTGTAATAGTTCCCACATCGGTTATTCCTTCACTGACAGTGGGTTTGTGTTGGCATCAACCTGGATTTTTGTTCCCAGGGCCTGAGGCCCGACAGTGCCAGAGAAGACAGAAGCGAGCCAAGTGTTGAGAACCTCTGCATCGCTAATTCACCTCTCCTGTTTAACAGCAGGCAATTGATTTTGTTCCGTTTCTGCTTTTTCATGTACCTGCAGAACATTTTTCTTGTGGTTTTTGATACCTCTGGGCAGTTTCAATTCAAGCTGAGGTTTTGTTTTTCTAACTGCATCTCTGCACACCCTGGAAATGCCCTTGTAGTTCTCAACAGGCATTTGTCTGCTTTTCCATCTCTGGGAAAGCTTTCCTTTAGTTTTCAGCAGACTCTGAAGCTCGTGGTTAAGCCAAGCGGGTCTCTTGCTCTGCCTGCTTCCCTTGCCTTTAAATAGATTTCAATCCAGGTAATTTCTACATTAAACTAAGACTGTCTACAGATTTTGATCTAATCACAAGATTAACATGAGTGAAGAATAATGTTATTTATTATTTTTTGTGTATTGGTATATATGTTAAATATATGCATATTGATATCTATTTATTGAGCCATACATGTGTATTTGATAAGATTTCTCTAATTAATCAAATGTGCTACAGTATCTTCAAATGTGGAGCACGAAGTATATAGACAATGCAGACTGAGGTGCTTGGAAACAGGGTAATGCCCTGTGCCCATTTTTCACTGTACATCACCATAAATCTCATTTTCACTTGTGACCTAGTTCAGGGCTTTAACTTAAGCTTCCTGAGGTAACAGCCAAATGCTCTAAATCCAGCATGTCACCTACTTCTAAATTTCTCCTAGAGTATTTAATCAAGTTTCTGATAGTAACCTGTGCTCACTGAAAAGCACCTGTTCCTGCCTTTCAGTCATATAGATTGATTAACATCTAACCATCCGATTTCATGTTTGTTAAGGCCAGAATTCTCATGGGAGGAAAACTATCTCACAGCAGAAGGCTGCAAGCACCAGCTCCCACCAGCTACATTAGTTCTGAAATTATCCAAATGCAGTCAACTTTGACACACACATGCACTTTTCAAAGAAAAATACCAAAAAAATCCAAAGATACCATTATCTCTCAGCATCCCTCCCTAAGACTACAATAATAGAACTTTGTTTTGTTTTATTTTATTTACAATTTGTTTCATTTTCAACACTTCTTAAAATTCAGCATTTCATTATACACACAACAGCTACTCCTCCCTCCTCTCTCACTTCCCATCAGCACACATGCTGCTTCCTAAGAGGTTCCCAGTCTCTGAGCACGACCTCAGCACAAATGTTGAGATAAGAAGAGATAATAGTTCTTTTAAAAACTTAATTGATTAATAAATTCAAAGGGCTGGTTACTGACAAGGTTTCAAGTACTGTCTTTCAGATAATTACACAGATAATCACTTAGGTAGACTTCTCTGGCTATAGCAATTATCAGGACATTACACATTTGCCTTAAATACAAAGCATGTCCCTCTTTGCTGTAAAGAGGTGGAATAATGGCATTCATGTCTCTAGGGTGTTACAAAGCATTCTTGTTTGGGAATATGAAAGATTCCTATTAGTAATAAAAAGACATAATTTTAGAATACATTTCACTCTGTGGCAGGTGCCATTTCAGTCATATGTTCTGCTTGACTTTATAATTCATGGGTAAGTCATAACACTGTTACCAACTCCCAATACCCTCTCTGGAAATGGATGAAGAGGTATAAGAATGAATGTATACAATATTTTGAGTCCTACTTATTTCAGCTGCCAGATTCACAGAATCAAACATTTCATATATTGGTAGAGGGATTTGGGGGCGTTGTGTTTGTGAGGGGAGATTTTTCAGGTTTGGGGTTTCTAGGAAGTGGAGGGAGGGTATCTCTAGCCTTTAATTTGTTCTGTATTTAAACGCACAACCAGAATTAAGGAAATATTCAAGTCTAGCTCAAAATGACAAACCAAATTTCTTAGCAATTATAGCTATGAGCTCATTTGCTCTCAACTGAAATGAAACACCAAGAACAATTTGCAGATAGTGATGAGAAATGTTAGAAGACAGGGCACACAGAGAACTGTGCCTTCTATCCATCAGTCACTGAGCTAAATACAAGTTCCCATTTACTGGACTATTAACAGAGGATCTGCTAATGCAGTGGTTTTGCTTGTCCAAAGCTGGTGGTGTGAAATATCCTAACAGCCTCAAAACTGCATGATCTTAGACCCTCCCGAAATAAGTCTTACTCTGCAATTTTTGGGAGTTGTAAAGAATGTATTACTGTTATGTTTATTGTCTGCAGAAACACAAAAGACAAAAATTAATCTTGCTATTTAAATTATGATAGCTTCACTTTTCCAATATTTCTCTTACCTCACTGATGTTTTTTTGGGGTTTTTTTATTTGCAATGAAGCACAAACCAGTTAAAGACTACCAGTATACAACACAAAACTAACAGGAATCTTTGAAAGGTGGCATATACATTTTCAAATGCAGCAAAAAAGACACATCCAGGAAAATTAAAAGGTTGCATCCTGCAAACTGACACATGTATGTGCATTCCTGTACTTCTAATGAGAAAATTCATCTGATACTGCACGTTATTCAATTTACAGAGGCTTACATGGGCTTAGCATTGAAATGAGGCATCATATTGGTATGATTATGAAAGATACGTCTCTGAAGTTTTTCAACGTAACACTCCCCAGGTTTATTCACTACATAGGCACTGAACCAAAAGATTTTTTTTTAGAATTTCTTTCTGCTAGGAAGAAAAAAATACAACAGAAAACTTGGTTCCTTCAAATCCTGATTTGATAAGAAAACTGGTGATTCACTAAACAAAGACAGAAAAGTTTCTGCTGAGATTTGCAAAACCCTTCTGTTCTATCTTGCCAAGGTTACTCATCAGTACCAGCCAGTTGTTCAAAGGACACAGATGGAGCCAGAAACAGGGAGAGAGATCACATGAGAATTTATCCTGGAATATTGTCCCTCAGCTCCCATAGAAGGAGAATACAGGTCAGGGGAACGTTGCTTGGAATGCCCCACTTTACCTGTAACAGAGTCCAACAATAAAACACACACGTACACAGCCAAAACTGTCAGGAACCTGTCCGTGTTATTCTTACAGGGATATAACCAGGCATGTGGGACACACAGCCAGCCTGTCCTATCAGTGAGAGGTTATAGGAAGTAGGACCGTCATTCATGAGCAGAAATCCTTGTGATTGCTCCTAAGTTACAGGCTCTCAGTGGCTGATGATCAAACTTCAGCTATAAAAAGCTCTCAGAGCTGCTACTGATCTATTCCCACTCAGTCCAAACACAAAGCAGAACGGATTAGAAACAAGGACCCACTCTTCAGCAAGACAAAATAAGCAGAAATTATACCTGTAACACAGAGAGGAGTGACTGACACACTGCTTAGTGTACAACAGCCAGCAGGAATCAACAAAGCCACACACTGGTGCCTAAAGGCAGTAAATTGGGCTGTTGGAAACAAGAAGAGGAAAAGGAAGGAGAAGGCAAGCGATCATCCTGAAATGGGGTCAGGAAAAAGCAGTGACCCCAAGGCTCAGGGAAGAAGTGATGATTCAGGTAGCAAAATGCACTGGAGCAGAGAACTGTTTCAGTGCAGCTGGATGGCCAGGGAGATGAGAAGGATGGGTTGGTTGATGCTGCCCCTTCTCCCAGATTTCAGGAATAGCGTGCCAAAGAAGTACCAGGAGCACACCCTCCATGAGCAGAGCTATGGGACCAGCCTCCCCTGCTCCCAGCAGCTGCAGACAAACAGAATTGTTCAAGAGAGATTCTTTCGCTGTTTGCAAACATGCCATCAAGTATCACCTCACTCAACAAGTCATTTAACAGTCAGTGCAGAATGAATTTCCTGGTAACGGTAGAATTCCTGCAGAAAACCCTTTGGAAGATACAAAGAGAGAGAGTAATTATTGGTTCATTTGATTGGCCTAAACAAAACTGGAATACATAGTAAATTCAGAAAGAAGTGCACTGGTTTGCACACAGAAAAGAAACATCTGAGAGGAATTTATTCAGCTGAAGGAAGATTATTATTATTCCAAGGATGACCATTAACATCAATCTTGTTTAAATAACATTTACTTTCCTTGCCAACATGACCTTCCCTGCTCTACTGGACGGGTTCTTTAGTACCTTTCCAGTCCACTATTCCAAACAATAGGCATGCACTGATATAAGCAGTATCTTCTATACAATCAATAATTCAATTATAACAGGAAAAGGCCTGAAGGAATATATTCAGGGAATGGCCTGAGGTTGTGCCAGGGCAGGGTTAGGTGGGATATTAGAAGAAGGTTCTTCCCCCAGAGGGGGGTCGGGCACTGAACAGGCTCCCCAGGACAGTGGGCACAGCACCAAGGCTGGCAGAGCTCAAGATGTGTTTGGGCAACACTCTCAGGCACCAGGTGTGACCCTTGGGGACGATCCTTGTGGGTCCCTTCCAACTCTGCATATTCTGTGAAACATTTTTAATTGGGAATAAAGGTAATTTATTTTTCAATGTTCTGGAAGCTTGGTTTTGCTTTTCAGAAAGCTTCCCTACAGTTAAAATAAGTGAGTAGACATGAAAGCTAACAAAATCAATCCTCCTTCTAAATCCTAAAAAACCACACAAACGGCAATAAATTCTTAATTTTTATCAGAAAGAACTCATTCAACAGTAACCGAAAGATTCTGTGTTCCTGATATGGTCTGAAAGCAGCATTCATCAAGAACTTCAAAACTGGTTCAGAATCCAGATTGAAAGAAACCCCTCACAACAACAAAAGTCTTAACATGACTTTTATTCAGCTCATGGTTTGTGGACTAGAATTTGGCATTTGTGCCACTATCTCACATAACTTGTGACTCCAAAGTTTCCATCACATCAGACAATCGAAACTGATTCCATGCTTATCAATGCAAAATAAAAGAAAAAAAATCCTCTTGTAAAGAAAAAAATTTTAAAATTAATTATGCAAGCTTAAGAGCTTAATACCAGCAATAAGGCACAGGATAAGGACCAGCTTTCCTTAAACTTTCAGTTGTCCTTAAATGTTTTCAACAGTGTTGCAATACATAACGCTCTTCTTTCACCATGTCACTGTTTTCAGACCAAGGTCTTGCCAGAACCAAAGATGCTACAAATCAAAACAAGTGCAAGTAGAGTTGGGACCAAAGAACATTCAAGGCTGTTTCAGGGGGAAAAAGCCTACATTACCCAAGACCACAGCTGAACCTCAGTTTCTGAAAGGGTGTCTGATTATTGCTACTCTTCTGGTCCATCTTATCTAGCATAAGCATCTGTTCAGCAATGCTTGAAAACACCAGCAAAGATTAAGAGCTGGGGGAGGGGAACATTTGAGAGCAGGAAGGCTCCTATTCCAGTACATTCAGCTATGAAACATCAAATCGCATGTCAGGATATACTTCTGGATACATTTCTAAACACCCACCCCACAGTCAAAACTGATTTTTTTTTTTTCTTTTTTTGCCTTTGATTAGTCACCAGAAGGTGCTCTTCAATCACTAATCTGAGCTTCAATCACTCCTGACCTCGGCTCTCCGAGGACAGCACTGTGCACAGGACTGTTAGTAGGTCATTGAAGTGGAACACGTTATTGCTAAAGCAAAATTCAAACTAATTCCAGCATCACTTGCTTTTCAGTAAGGAAGCTGAGGGTTACTTACCATCAGCCTAAAAAGAACCAAAGGGCTTGTTGAATCATCCCCAAAATAAGCTTTATTCAAAACTGAAAAAAAACCAAAATCCTATAACAAACTGCTATGGGTATATGCTCTTTATCAAGAGGAAAAGATAGCCACAGAAATCCCAAAGAGAGCAAAATTACTCCAAGATGAGGCACAATTTACAGCATCTCAACCTATACAATTAGGAAGCTTCATTCACTGCTTTAAGAGCAAAAAAGTTTAAGACTTTGGATTTAAAGATACAGCTATTTTTGTTAAATTATTTAGGGGAATAAGTGAAAGGGGAGCAAGTGTTCATCAAAACACATGGTAGTTTAGTTTCAGTGGACATATAAATTAAAGCAAATAAAATACATGAAGTGGATACTTGTGGGAAGGATTTTACTTTGGAATTTGCTCACTTTTGTCTACCGGTCATAAAATCCACACCTGCATTTATATTTGAACATTTGCCCCCAAACAGGCATCAGATACAGATCGGGCTGTTACGAAACACTAGCAGCCAACAGAGGCAGAACGGGGCACAATCTTCTGCCGAGGTTATTTCGCACCACTTCTGCCTCCCAGCCAACCAAAAACATGGTAGAGTCCCTTTTTCCTTGATTTTTCTAGTTAAAATGAAGGCAGACATGAGCTCCAAGCGTCCAGCACAGCACAAGCCGCACCCTCCTGCAAAGCAGCACTCGATAACCTTGGGGAGTCTGCAGTCAGATCCAGAGCCACAATAAACTCACTTCATCTTCTGACCACAGAAGACACTCTGGGTCAGTCTGATTTTGACTCATTTTCTCACTTTCAAATAAGCAGCTTAATAAAATAGCTACTTTTTAAACTCCAAGTCTAAAAGTTATCTGAATATACAAGACTGAGGTGGCTTCTTCAGCCTGGTGTTTGGGAATTGCCAGCCTGATGTTGGCTCTTGCATTTTGTTAGAAAAGGAGCTAAATCTTTGCTTACAAAATCACTAGGAATACAATTTTCTAATCCCTTTACATTTTAAAATGCTTTTTCTTGAATAAGCCTGAGGATCCAAGTGTTCTAATTCATGGGAGTTCTTAGGCTGCAAATCCATTTACTAAAGATGGGATTATATAGCACATGTGTATCATTTTACATATGATACTTTTAGGGAATTTAAACTGACAGGGCTGCTTTAAAAAGCTTTCAGTTGGTAAGTGAGCTTTAAGAAAGTATTTACTCATATTCCTTGAATTTCAATGCATACCCTGTGTTATCACAAAAGCTTGAAGGGATCTAAAAATTTTGCTAAGCTTAAAGAGGGCCACAAACCTTGCCTTGGTTGCTCTGGTATAAATCTGCAAGAGTTACCCCTTATAATAAAGAAGGTGCAAACCACTGTACTGTTCAGTCATACACTGATGATTAAAAAACCCATAATCATTCACAGCAGAACGTACACACTCCTCACATAATAACTTCTCACTTTAGAATCATCTTCAGGCTGAGATCACTGTGGAAGTGGATCAAGTCTGGCAGGAGCTTTTCCTGTCCAAACAATCTCCAGAACAGGGGGTGGAAGGCTTTCAATGCTTTTAAGGCATAGTTCGGAACATTCCTCTCATTAGTGTTCTTAACACTCGTTAGAGAAGAGTGGTATGAACACAAAACTAACTTTGCACACACCAAAAGAGTGAAGAGGGATCCTTTAGGCAATAACTGAGAAAACTGAAGAAAGGTAGGCCAAATGACTTAAGTTGTTAGCTAAATTGCAAATAAAGACAATTATGACAGAAAACATCCATCATCAGAAGTGAATTTAAACTACTAAGCAGACAATGCATGCCTGGGGAGGGGAAGAAACATATCCAAGTATATTTTTCCTCTTTTTTTTTTTTTTTTACTGCATGCCATGCACGTTGTTAGGTCACAGGTTACCGTCCACAAATGTCTGCATTAAAAGAACGTTTAATCAGCCCCTGATGACAGACAAGATCAGAAGGCACAGCCACATTACAGATAAGGTTGAAAGTTCCCATCTCCAAGATTTGCAGAGATCAACATGGAAAGTACCACCAAATACAGAACCTAGTACCTGTTGACTCATCCAACTGTATGCCTGCATAATATTTGCTTTTCTCATTTCAAAACCAAACCTAAAAATTTTCAGACTAAAATTATTATAGAATTAATTTAACTATATAATAAAGTTACAGAAATCTTCAAGTATTACTGTTTGGGGTTGTTTTTACATATGAATTACGCCACAGATCCTTCCAGGCTGCAAAGCTTTGCAAGTGCTGTTGATCCCAGCTTAAAGAGGCAATATTTAACAAGGATAATGTGCATTCTCTACACAACAGTGGTATTGCAAAGAGATTTCTGCATGGGAAGTATGTTGCAAATGAAAAAAAAAACCCAAACCATCATATAATCAGACAAATAGGCCCCAAAAGGATCCAGACAGGGAAGTCGTTCTGCTTGATTAAAGCAGAGAGGTACAGTCAGCCTTGCCCTCTCATTTCAGGAAAAAAGATGGACATTCCTCCTTATATTTCAATAAATTCATCATTAACTGTTACTTTATACAATCAGGGATTTGAAGAGAATAAATCCAGCTGTTTTCAGATAGCCTTCTATTCAAAAATTGTCCAGGTCCAAACTGTTTTGTTCCCAGTGGACACCCAGCTGCTGTTCTTGTTTCACACTTATCAGGAATAACCATTCCCTGGCTTATGCATCCCACAGAAGCAGTCAACTTTCACAAAGAGACAAACAACATAATATCCTGGTCTTCTTTGTATTGTTTGGGCATTTTCCCCCTTTAAAAATGAGATAAAACTATCAGAATGTCAGACATTTTAGGATTCAGAATGACACTGCTGGTGAACCAAACGCACACAAGTCATCATCAACAAGAACGCTGCTCTAAACAACACACAACTTAGAGCAAAAAATAAAAATTCCATTAATTCACTCATTTTAGCACTCCAGTCAATAGGCACATAAAATACCTCAACAGTAAATTTCAAAAACCCACCAACACTGATTTATTCCCTACTTACAAGTGTGGATTAAGGGTCCCTGCTGTAGTAAGGAGTTGCATCTCTTTGCTTTAGACAAGAAATAAAGATTGAAACCAACAGAAATGCACAAACTAAGTGAAAAGCTAGTTTATATTTCAGATGTACAGTGACAAAACCTTCCATTTTCCTTGGATTACAGAGCATATGGGTTTGTTGGGGTTTCTTAAATGATTTGTGAGTAAACAAAAGGACTATCATGAAAAACTTTGTAATCTACCATAGAAAATGAGACATGGATTATGCAAGTTTGGTTTTGGTTCAATCATATTTTCTAGAGAGCGACACCCACGACAACCAGGTCCCTGTTGGACACATACACCATTTAATCCCTTCTCCTGTATAAACATCATTGGTGCTCAGGGAGGGATTTGGTCACAGTCATATCATTCACCATAAATCTCCTCACCACCACACAGTCCCAGTGCTTATTTCGACACCGTATCAACCAGAGGTGCTGAGGCAGACGCACCAGGTGCGTTAAGTATTTAACAAAAAGGCCATTACTGGAGCATACAAGAGCACCAAGGCTTTTCATACTGGGCAAATGGCACAATTAAGTATCAAGAGCTACTAATTATCACATTTTAAGCCAGGATGCATGATCCTTAAGTCTTCGATATTTCCATTTAAATTTTTCATCAGTGACTACTTTTCTACTACAGGGAAAAAAGAACAGAGAAGATGGAAGATTATTATACACACGCATTATGTACTAGTATCTATTGGAGTATCCATATGGACATAATAGAAAAGCCAAAGCAGCTGTACATACTCATTAGCACTCCAGCTGTAATCTGAGATGATTAGTCATTGATTAAATTGTTACCTTTAATAACTAGACAAGCACAGAAACAATTTATCTTTACAAATTACTTTGCAAAATACATTTCATGGGATCATAAACTTGTTATGAGATATTATTTCTTTGTTACTACCAGTTAGAACGTGCGCTTTCAGTGACAGCCAGTGCATAGAGAAACCATTAAGTATTTCATAGTTTCGTTTACGGAATTAATAATTAAGATAATTGATAGAAAGCAAATAGGGAAGCAATATGGAACATGTGCATTTCTAGTACTATTCAGCAGAATTCATTTTCTTTTCTAAATAGTTGAACTTTATGAGGCAATGGAGATTAATCTGCTGCTATCTACCTTAGAGCCAACATGAAAATTACTTTGAGGTAGAAATACAAGTCAAAATTAAAATACTGCCCAAACTCCAAGCGAGGCTAAAATAACTAAGAACTCTAAACAAGCCTTAGATTACTTAATATCTAATTACATGTTAAAAGACAAACTGAGATAACCTAATTATAATTTGTAACTTGGTCAGTACTGACCCTTGTTCTAAATCCCCTTTCTTGTTTTAAGGAATGTATGTACATAACAAAGCAATCAGGCACAAAACCAAAGCATCTGAGCTATAATGTAGAAGCCTAATAATATTAGAGCAACCACTGAATGCACAAATTTTAAAACCAAAACAAAACAAAAAACAAAGTGTTCTTAGCTAAGGAATATGTTAGATCATGTGTTTGTATGAGTGCATACATATGACTATATAGTCAAACAAACGGCAAAAACATCAGGAAGCATGAGGCAACAGAAATTAAAGAAAACACAAAAGAAAGAAAATATTTGATGGTTTTCACTCAGGATAATGATGTAAAATATTACCTTGCTAAAGCAAGGCAGCTCATGGAATGAGGTGTATAGAATTGAATAATGTCATATTTTTAGTAGTCACAAAATTCCAAGAGCTTATTGTCCTACCAGAACAGAGACAAGAATCTCTACACAAGAGCCCTGGGAAACAAGAGAACCAATACATTAACTTGTAAGTTAAGCAGTAGGCATTTTATTAAATGTATTAAATTATAGCATTTGTCATATTTTAGCAGATATTATACTGGAATTTAATGCAAAAAATATGAAAGAATTACTCAGAATTAATAGAACCTATTTGTTTAGCTTCTCATTCTATATAATTAATCTAAAAATATGGATGTGAGTGGAAAGCAGAATAAAACGCGTCATAAATTTATTAACATCACACGCTATCTTTGATAAAGCAACTATAAAGAAAATTGTCATTATGAGATGGCTCAATAATAAGATGTGCAATTATTTAAAGCCGGAGAGCAAGTTAATATGAGAACCATAATAGAAGTAACAAGTCAGATAGAAGTGGGACCAACCATTTGTCCATAAGGAAAAAAATTTAACCCTACACAGGGAATAACACTGGGTAGGAGAGGAAGTTGAAAGCTGGCCTTGAAAATACACTTAATGATGGCACAAATGTGCTATTGTAATTTATTGATGGCATGAAGTTGTTCATACTATTACAGCTAAATCTACCCCACACTAAGAACTAGATGATGTGAAAGCTGGACTAATAAAACAGAGATTAAATTTAGTCATTTAATCTGTAAAGTCACGCACTTAGAAGCCAGGGGAATAATTTTAACTAGTCCACTGCAGAAGGAAATAATGAAAACAGCAGCAGAATGACTGCATGCCACCAGTGGAACACTTCCAGAAAGAGAGAGAGATGATCCTGCAGTGTGGGATTTCCAGAGATCAGGCAGCGCTCCAGATGTGGGATTTCCAGCAGCAGGGAGGCAGAAACAGTATCACAGCACAGGAGACAGGGCAAAGCCACATCCAGGAAACAGAACAGGAAAGATTAGACTGGAACATGAACAGAGGATGCTGTTTGAATGACCAAAAGCAATAAGAGCCTAGTAAGAAGACACTGGATTATCCTAGCATAACGAAGGCAAAGGTAAAAATATGATGCTCTCTGTAGATAAAAAGAGGACAAAAGGAAAAGGAAATGGAGAGAAAACAGCTCATCTGGCTAAGTGGCTATGCACACAAAACCAGGCATGTATCAGACTGCAGGAACAAATGTAGAGTAACTGTAAATTCAGATAGTCAGAAATGTGAGATTCAAGAAGCTTTGAACATCTTTGTGGCATATATAGTTACACAATACTGCCATTTCACTCCACAGAGTCTGGGAGTACGGCAGAAAGAGTTTAATAAACATTCTTTTATTTACATCCTGTATACAAAGCTAGGCCTTTAAGAAATACCTGCTCAAGTTTCAAATAGAGGTGATTGCAGGCATTTGGGGCGGGGGTTTTGTCCTTTATTTGATTTTTTAAACACATAATACCTCCTCCCTGCAAAAAAGTCGCCGAGTATAATAATGGGGAGCCAGGTGTTTGCCACATATGGGTAGCTGAGGAGTCGTTTTACCTCAAAAATTAAAACACACCTCAAGATGCTTAGCCACGCTGCCCAGTGCTGCAGGCAGCCATTCCTTGCAGCAGCCTCAGTTTTTCCCACGTGGCAGCTTGTGAATCCTCTGGCAGCTGTGCCTCCAGGGATTCAGAAAGGGGTGCACATCTTTCAGATGAAGATGGATGTCACGTCTACACAGACTTACTGATGCCTTAAGACTTTCTGTGTTTGTGTATATTTGTGTATATATCTATATATTTGTATATATATTTCTGTATATCTGTGAATTTTATGTAGCTGTATAGCTTCCCATAGTTGAAGTAGCAACTAGCAGTTTCTACCTCTGTGCTGCATTCCTGAATGTGTTAGCTAAGGGTAAGATAGCAACTAGAACATCTCATTCAGGCCTCATGTACCAGGACTGGAATAACGATATGTATTGTAGTCACAACAAGATAGAAGACCCATGAAGTTTGGAAAACCTCCAACCAGGGGAATGTGACGTGAAGAAGACGATGGTGAAGAAGTAAAGGGGTCCTGAGACCCCCGACTCAATTCTAGGAAGGCGTGCCAAGGGGCAGAGCCGAGGGAGGTTCTAAGGGTGGCACCAAGGTGGTACGAGGGTGGATGGTCCCTAGGTTGGATGTAACCTTTAGTTATGATAATTAAGTAGTGTTATAAAAATAGGAATCACCTCTATGCTGCGCGCGCGTCATTATACTTTTCAGTAAAGAACTCCTCTCTGCTTTACCTCAATTAAATTGCCTCAAAAGTTTTTGTCCACATTTTAGGCAACAGTACGAATCTCCACACCTGACTCTTCGGAGCTCTTGATGGGCAATCTGGGAGCAGAGCTCGGAGAAATGCTGGGGCAGGGACTTTGTGGTAAAAATATATAAGGAGATGGTGAAACTCTTCCTCCTGCTCCTCATTGCCACTGCCATTCAGTAGCACAATAATCGGAGGCACTGAACCCAGGCAAGAGAGGTTTGCAGCACTTGTGTAGCTGCTTCAAGTCAAATACCAACAGTGTGGAATCTGGACTTCCCCCTACACTCCCGAAAATTGTATTTTCAAGTCTATTTATATTTTTATATACACACATGTATTCAGGTAGGTACGTACACACACATGTACAGAGCTAACTGGTTTAGAAATATTTCTCCTTTATATGCAAGACTTCACCTTTCAGCTCATACAAACCCCTACTGCTTTACTGGCATGCCTTTTTAATTAATCCCAACTTGCCCACCTTCTTAATTAATCCCAATTTGCCAGACTGGTGAGGAGGGAAGCAAGTCAGTAGGAAAAAAAAAAAATCAAAGCACTTGAAAAGGAAAAAAAAATATATATACACAATGCATCATGAACATCATCAAGCAGTTTCATGTTAAAATCCACGAGTTGAGGCAAAAGAACATTGTAATTGTCGAAGCTCACATTTAAATGGCAGAAAATTACAATACTCTGCAAATGACAACTGTAAATTAACATGCTAGAGGAGCCAGTAATTTTAATGTATCCAAAAACAAATGCAAGAATAATTGCTATTTGTGATTTCTAATGCAAGGCCAAATAATGTCCTTGGAAGGCTGAAACATAATAGAATTAATAAAAAAAACTTCAACATTTATGTTCATTCAAACTTCACAGTCTAGTATCTCATTTTCACTCTCAGTGTTGGTAATTTTTTAATTTTTTTTTGTAAATTAGAACTCCCTACTCCTGCCTCCATGAGGCTCAGAGGTACATCTTTACCCTATTTTCCAGGATTAAAACTTTTAGCAGTTTCAGGTAACTACAATGTTCAGCTAGAGAAGAAATTTTAAAAATAAATTATCAGAACTTTGCTGAAAAAGTGGAAACTCACACTTCAAATCCTACTTATTTTCTCCTATTAATAATTTCAGTAATTAATTTTGTCTTAAAGCTACAATAGTAGTTCAGAAATTATTTAAACCTATCATTTTGCTCAAACAAATATGCAGTGATGGTGAAAGGGCATCATCATCAAGCTGAGGTTTCGTCCTTGTAAACTGAGATCCAAGAGTGAGCACGTTGCATAACGAAGTATCACAGAACTTCGTTAGTTAGTTAATTAATAATCAAAACCCGCCACCACACACAAGACTTGTAGCTCCAGGATTAGAGGTTAGGAATAATCTGTCTTTCTCCTAAATTGCAAGGCACTGAAATTAAAACAGAGCTCACGCGGGGCTGGGCGGTTTCTTTTCCTCCCACCTAAGAGAGAACTGAGGTGAGCAGGAGCCCTTACAGGAGATTCACGGGTGGCTGATGGAAATCTAAGTCATAAACACAGCAAAGCATTTTATTTCTGCACTTACACACACTGGAGGCATCACAAACCACAGAACTGCAGCAGTTGAGGCAAGAAATGAACCCGTACATCAGTAAAGTTCGAGCTGTGCTATGAAGGGCACTACCAAGTCTGTAATTTATACATTTTTCCTTATATATAAATTTTCATTTAGAATTATTATTTAAAGGTAAAGGAAAAACAAAATAACCATTTATTTCTGCATTTCATAAGCACTTAATTCCTTCTACAGCTTAGTAACAAAACTTTGCCTCCTTTTATCTGTTAATTTCTAGTGTTATTGATGTTTCCTCCCCTTCTTCAGTCCACCTCCCTCTCCCATTAGATTATGCAATTAAATCTATTTATGATATGATAAGCTGTTTCATCACCAAATGTGCAACACAGCAATACAAAGCAAATTCCTAACTCCTCTGCTGATTTATAGAGCAGTAAAAGATAGAGGGAAAGAGAGCATATAATTTATTGTAAAGGCAGTGAGAAAACCTCCAAGGCATTTTTCATAGAAATTAAATTCTCAAACCCACTAACACGTGGCAGTTTTTAAATAGGGACAATCACTAAATACTCACTTCAGAGCTTTAAAAAAAAATAATCAATTTGACCACTATTTTGCAAGGGAATTTTTTTGATCAAATGTTTTAAGATTTTTTTCCCCCTCAAATTCCATGATGATCTCATATTTATTGATTGTTGGGCACTTTATTTGCTTTAAAATTGCTTTTCCCTAAGATTTGATATCTCAGGAAGAAACAAAAGCATCAAATACTGAGCTTTAATTCGTCCAGGTCACCCCACTCTCTCAGGCTCCACTCTGAACAATTCAATTATAACATAACCCAACTATTAACAGCTTATAGTAGTTGGATACACTTCTTTGTATATCCAGTCAAACAAATAGATAAAAGAAAATAAGCAAACTTCTCAGTTTTTGTGAGAAATTCAACGTTTATCCAATCTTTGAGCTGGACAGAGCAATGCCCCCCCTCAGGGGAGTTCTTCCAAACAGAACGAGACCCCTTAGAGTGGAGACTCCTGCTAAAAATGGCAGTTCCAGAATACAGGCAGCAGAACCCAACTTATAAATTCATGTATAAAAAAAGGAAAGCTGATCAAATCTGTTGGTCTTCATGAACATCCCTTTTCCATTTGTTTGTTTTGTTGTTGTTTTTCTCCCACAATGCAAAAGAACTTGAAATCCTTGGAAGATGTTCAGTGACTACATAGTTCAATTAGAAATGACCCTTTATGTATAATTAAAAACATCCTGCCCTGATGCTTTAACTGCTGATGCCTGTTGGTCAGATGCTTTTGCCAAATTATCGAATACCAAAGGTCTTTCTACTCATACAATCCCAGAAATTCAGTCCAGAGGCCAAAGAACAGTAGAATTCTGCTTCAGATCTGGTCCTGACATCTCTAAACCAGAAAATAAATGTACCCTGACAACATTTTTGAACACCTACAAAATGCTACTGCTCCATTTCTAGAACATCAAGTTATGGGCAGTACCAGTAACAGAAAGTCCTGGCTGAGAAAAAAATGTCTCCCAGGACAGCAATAACTTCAGGCATTCCTGACAAATACAGATTCCACTCTGGAGTAATGCAGACACTGGGTTTTTACTGAAAACAGAAAGAGAATCAATAACAGGCTGCATTAGTTGCATGAAGCAACAGAAACAGGATTAAACAGATACAGAATAAAAAAATCCACAATTTATACTACTTGTACAAAAAAACCCCACACTTACTTGCTTTGCTCTTACTCCTCAGTATATAACTATACATCAAAAACCAACATTCAAGCTGAACCTTTTTCCTTCTGTGCTCCTTAGCATAAATTCAAAACCCAACTATCCCAAAATAATGGCCACACACTGTAATCCAGTTATTGTTTTATTTTTTGAGTGCCCATTTTGTTCCATATTAAAATCCTGATTTCTGTTCTGCAGCCAAGCACAGTAAAGCTCGCAGAGATTTCATAATAGCAACTCGTCTTTTTCTCAAGAAGCCTCTGACGAGGATAAGTTAAAAATATTTTAAGAGAGGAGAGGGAATTCTACTTGAACAAAAGCATTTCCCTTCCTTCCCATGCATAAAAACATGCTTAAGGAGAACATGGCCTTGGACATCTCCAATTCAAGGAAAATACTTCAAACCACAACCCTAACTAAAAGCAGATAGTTAATAATTATTTTCCCTTCTGAGTGCCATAATAATGTAATTAAATTCATACCTAGGAGGACTGTTTGTATAATGAAGACGTTCTTAGCATGAGACAACACCTTAACAGCTTGATTCTAAAAGTACCAGGAAGATAAATACTGTCCCTAACAGTTCATTAGGTGAAAGAGATTAATTACAACATCCTAAGACTACAGCAATTGAGAACCAGACCTGCAGTCCACTTGCAAGTGCAAAATTATGAACAGCCTTATTATTCCTTGTTATACCATAAGTAGTAATAGAAAATATATAGATTTAATGTAATTTTATTTCTTTATACATTAATGTTAAATGTTTTATTGATAATTAAGTTATTAATAAAATATCTGTATTAATTTTTTTATTGTATAACCACAGATAAATCCATGATGGTGCCTGCCTTAATAAAAGTTAACCTGTCTCCAAAACCAAGAGATGTTTCCCATCCCTAACCAACTACAACCCCCCGATCTTATTTTGTGGATGTCCTCACATTTCACCTGTTTCTACAACACTCCTTAGTGATCTCCTTAGAGAAGGTTTCTTTCAAACCCTGCCTCAAGCAAATACTTCTGCAAGGACATGGACCCTCTGAACTGAGTTCAGTATCTACACGGCTCCTGAAAACCACTTTCTGATGAAGTCTATTTCCCCCCCCAAAACCTCAACATGATTAATTAGATGAGCAAAGATATAGTGGTTTGGATCTGCAGACAGGCATATACACTCAGCCATGTGATTTTCTCTTTGCTGTTTGAGTGAATAATTTAAGAGTCAAAAATACACGCACACAAAACCCTGAAGAACTGCACAAGCGGATCCAGACTAAGTGCAATTCAACACTGGGCGGGGGGAACCCTAAAAATCCTTCTGGCAGTCATAAGTACAGATAATTGTTGCCCAGAGAGATTGTGACTCCCCCTCTCTGAAAGTGCTCAGGACCAGGCTGGATGGGGCTCTGGGTAGCCTGGGCTAGTGGAACTGTCCGTGCCCACAGTAGGGGGGTTGGAGCTGGACGGTCTTTAAGGTCCCTTCCAACCCAAACCATTCTATGATCCTACAAATATCCTCCAAAATTCTCATACCTGATAAGACAAAAATCCACCCTCAAGACTCATAGCAGCAAGCAGGTCAGGTTTATAGAATCATAGAAATGATGGGTTGGAAAAGACCTCAGAGATCATCAAGTCCAACCCTTGGTCCAACTCTAGTCAGTTTACTCGATCATGGCACCCAGTGCCACGTCCAATCTCAGTTTAAAAACCTCCAGGGACGGTGAATCCACCCCCTCTCTGGGCAGGCCATTCCAATGCCTGATTACTCTCTCTGTAAAGAATTTTTTTCTAATATCCAACTTAAATTTCCCCTGGCAGAGCTGAAGCCCGTGCCCCCTTGTCCTATTGCTGACTGCCTGGGAGAAGAGACCAACCCCCACCTGGCTATAACCTCCCTTCAGGTAGTTCTAGAGAGTGAGGAGGTCACCTCTATGCTCCTCTTCTCCAGACTAAACACCCCCAGCTCCCTCAGCCTCTCCCCACAGGACTTGTGCTCCAGTCCCTTCACCAGCCTTGTTGCTCTTCTCTGGACCCGCTCCAGCACCTCAGTATCTTTCTTGAACTGAGGGGCCCAGAACTGTAACAACACCACCAGCACACACTGCAGAGCACACGCACGAAAAAGAAATGTTATTTTGGGTGGTGACCAGAAATGCGGCTTTTTCTGCACAGCAACAGCAAAACAACTCATTCTTTTAGACTAGAATAATCTTAACTTATCAGGCAAGCACATCCCACCGCAAAGAACATAACATGCAAAGAACAGAGAATTTGACAAGGTCGATCGGGTGTCCTTAGAAACAGAAACACAAAATGAGGGCATCCCATCATCTAAACTAGATCATCAGAACACATATATTTGCTAAATACATGATATACTGAGGGTGAGTTTGCATAAGTTATCTTCTAGTTCAGCATCAACTCAGCCAGCCTCCTAAGCACTTCTGGTGTGTTAAAAACAAAAACACCCAAACAAACAAAAAACCCCAAACAAATTAAAAAGGAAATAAGTTCTGAACAGGGATGAAAAATCCAAAAGCTGCTGCTTCTTAAAAAAGTTGTAGATTTCTAAACATAGGATGCCTGAGAATTTCCTTCATCAAATAAGCTTGTTTTATTTTAAAAAAGATGCCTTCAAGAAGCACCGGAGTAGGAGATATGATACACTGAAATCTAAGGCTGCAATGACAGAACTATGAGAACAACAAAGAGTATTACTTCCACTAAAGATCACACGCAACTACACTCATAGTCACCAAAATAACCATATTTTAGGTTTTTTTCCCCCAGCCTTGAACCCAATAATTTACCTCCATACCCAGTGAATTACATGAAGGCAACAAGAA
This sequence comes from Grallaria varia, assembly GCA_013396735.1. Taxonomy (NCBI): domain Eukaryota; kingdom Metazoa; phylum Chordata; class Aves; order Passeriformes; family Formicariidae; genus Grallaria; species Grallaria varia. The sequence continues at coordinate 1,882,279 of VWZG01009503.1, forward strand.
ACTTGTAAATTGCAACTTTACAACATAAACACCAGAATATTACACATTGCACAATGCCCTTCTTGATCATCACAGAAAGGAACAGACTAAATCTCAATTGCTGTATTTACAAGTAAGGACTAAGATGAAGCGTGTCCTTCACCTGCTCCAGTTTTCACTAGCAGCTAGAAATAAAAAGACATTTATCAGGATGATATAAAAAAGTGACTGAAGAGCTACAGGTGATGTGTCAAAAAGAACTGATAAGACACTTTAAAAAGAATACCCCTTAGTAGGCAAGAACTTCAACCACAGGGCTTTTTATTAATAATAGATAGGGCTTTATAAGATCTTTACTGAGCATGACCTCAAAACTACAGAGACAACTCGAAGGAAAAATCCAGCGGAAGATGTTCTCGAATTCCATTTCAGTGTAACATTGCAAGCACTCATCCTTCCAAGAGAAGCCAACAGATCCTGGCTCTGCTTTCCAGTCCAATTGCTACTTAGAAACGCAGTCAATCTAAATTAGAAAACCCAAGTCCAATTTTAAAGGTATATTCAGCTCCCATTCAGCTGTCTGTCACTTCAGAGTTTCACATTAGAGAACAGATTTCTGAATGCTTACAAAACCCAAATGCAGTACAGTACACTTCAAGGATGTATATAAAATTGAAAATAAAATAATCCAGCAATGTTCCAGCTAATGAACACCTTTTGTGAATTCAGTATATTAAGCTGTGGCTTGTTTGTTCCTTGTCTCCACCACCACTCCCACCTTCCTTAAAAAAAAACCACAACAGATCAGCTACAAACTTAGTCCAGCTTTCACATGCTGGGTCCATCTTTCAAGATCAATTCTCTAAATATTCATCCACCTCTAACCTATATTGGTATTCATACCTGCATTAACAGAGGCCCCTATATTCTCATTGAATGACACACAGTATGTGTTTGTAACAGTCAGTGTAAAATACCAATACAAAACTCCCCAGCTTCATATCCATAACTGAATAATAAACATATTATATTATATTAACTTCATAGTCTCTCCTGCATCCAATTATGTTACACCGTAAAGGTCCCTGAGAAAAAGATCTTCAAACAGTATTGTATATTTGCAGGAAAAGAACATACAAATTGAAGACAATTTGGTCTTCCCAAAACGTGGGCTGAGACAGAAACACAGAAAGTTGTATTTACTCTCAAGCTTCCATTTCAATTCAGTCACTCACTTGTTACGTTACCTTAGACAACCACACAACTTCAGGCTTCCCGTGTAAAACAGCTCAAAAAAATAAATGCGTGTTTCTCAAGGCCACATCTGGCTACCCAGTGCTTAAACAAGACATCCACACAGAGAGTAATATACAGATGTGTAGAGGGAAGTATTTCCTTGAATATAGATGGGGTTTTTTTTGCCCTGTGAATGCTAAAATAGTACAAGCAGTTTGGAAATTAAAATCTCTAGAAAAATGGTGCCACTTTTAGTCTCAAATAGATGCTCTTTCCTACGAAGTGTTACTGGGGGACAGGGGGAATGGGTTTTAAATATACGTGTTCTGAATTTAATACTTATATGAGCATTAGATATTAGAAAACACCTGCAAAAATATTTTCTAACAAAATTGTCTTAACATGATATTACAGCTGTGCCCACAAGTGCAAATCTATATGTTTTCAAAAGCAGCCATTTGTTTGTCCAGTATTTTTCATTTTTCAGGACCACCTTCCAGCTCCTGTTCAAGGTTTTGTCTTAGGTCACCTATTGGAAAAGCCTCAGCTGACTTGGGAAGCAAACAAAACAGATGTGCTGATAAGGAGAGAATTCCAAAAGCAGCTTCATTAAAGCAGCCATGTGATACTTCCTATGAAACACCCAGTTCATGCCCCTCTTCCTGTACCTGCCTTGGTACTTGTGTGTACCGCACACACATTTGATTATCAGCCATCCTCCAAAGCAGCTTCACCAACTGGGTCTGCACACAAACAATTGTGAGCTATTTTGGGTTAGTTTGGATTTTCCCTATAAGAAACACATCCTTTTACGCTATAGATTTAAAAAAAAAGAAAAAAAAAAAAATTAAGGGTGCAAATTATCCTACAGTTGGATCAATCAGCATGTCAGTTTTACTAATAAAGCTGGAACTACAAAGGTCAGAATGTATCAAAGTCGTCTTGAGTTTTGAAAGCTCAGATGCACTAAAAAGAAAATTAAACTTGCCATATTTTAGTCACTTCTATCCATTACACAAAGGAAAGCATTTCAAACTGCAGCACGACTAGCAAAGTATTTTTCAACCTAATTTATCTCTGTCCTCAGATTGTGGGTGGCAATCAATGAAGCCCATTTGTCTTCCTTTCCACAATACCTCATGGTTTACTTATACCTTGCACAAAGTTTCTGTAAAGCTCCCCAGAATATTTGAAGACATTACTAACACCATTACTAATTCCCAGGCTTTGGACCAAAATCACTGCTGCTCACATTTCACTGCCACAACTGATCATGTACATAGTTAAAAATCTGGTCCTTTTGTGTCACTTCTAATCATTCTTCAGTCCCAAACCACATTCAACATGATCTATTTTTCCCTTAGACACAAGTTATCAGCCTTCAAGATAACAGAGAACTAGTTAAAAACTCAAACCCATGGTAGCAAACATAAATCTGCATAAAAGTGCATGTCCATAATAAGTATTAAAAAAAAATCTACACTCTAAGACTGAATTCAGATTCAGTTCTGTAATAATATTAACATGATCAACCCACAAATTAGGAATGCAATGACTAACATAGAACACTATTCCCACAAGTGGAACAGAAACTCTCCAAAAGATCCACTAAATACTACAGCATATCACAGTATTTTGTTTGAAAGATTTAATCCAGGCTTAGGTTTTTAGAGATATTACTTCTGAAACAATATCTTATATGTGACAGCAAATGCACAGTTTTTTCCAAGGAGTCTCCTGAGCAAGAGAATACTATTCTGCAATAATCCAGACTGCAAGTTTTTGTTCATCTGACCTAATAAGGAATGATTTTACTCATCTGTTCAGGATACATGGCATAGTTTGGACAACAGCACTTCATGCCACAGTATTTACCACCTTCTAGGAAGAAATACCATCTTTAAGATTTTATTTAGCTTATTAGTTGTGCCTCATTACAGCCATAGGTCACCTCAAGTGTTTAAACAGGAAGCATTACATCCTTTTTACAGATGAGATGCTGAAACGCATAAATTATGGAAGAAATCCATAAGAAAGTGTAGATATTGAGTGTCATTTCATGGGTCTGCATCCAATCTTTAAGTAATTCAGCATTTGTTCCGTTGCCAGGTAATCCTAGAGCATCCTGGATTCCAAACTCCTTACCCACAGCATGGTTATCAGGTATGTGCTGCTTGAAACTTGGGAATATTTTACAGCTAGCTTGTTTCTAAACATCACTAGCATGAACAGACTGGGTATTTTCCCATCAGATGATGATAGTAGCACATTTCCATCCTTAGCTAAGAAATATAAAAATACAGATTCAAACAGATACCAGAATCCATTTCTTACAGATGAGTAACACAAACTCTAAATTTTGGGAGACTTTTTACAGTGGAATGCATTTTTGGAAAAATTCAGTTTGCATTAACTGAAAGTTTAAGATGTTTACCCTGGGATATTCTATAGCTGGTGACTAATTTACTTTTTAGAGGCCTAAAAGCTTTGAGTTTTTCTGTCTGGAGGAAACTTATAGCACTGTGTGAATGAGCACTAAGTAACAAACTGTGCTGAGCTTAGTTCCCTCATTTCTCAACAGGGTCTTGATGCCCATGTGGCTCTGTAAACAATGCAACTCTTAGTCCCCTCATTAGGTTTTTAAGAATACAAAGGGCAAACTCAAATACTAGTTCGAAAATTCCCACTGCTCACCCACCTCACATGACAACATCAGCTCTGCCTATAGTTTACTTTTTCCCTTTATTAGTGTTAACAGCTGCCAATCCCTGGAGTGCCCCATGTTTTCAGGTACCATCATCGTTCTTCAGTCCTCCTTACATGAACTTTGTAGCATGTTTTCCAAGTCTAGACTATACAGATAATACAGGATTTCATAGGCATTGACAGGTAATTATTCTTCAATACTGCATGAGTTTTTCAATGCATTTCTGATGCCTGTGTAGCCGTGTCTTAAAGTAAGGTCTTTTCTCACAAGCATTTGTTAGCATGTGTAAGAATATCCCAAGGATATTCCTGTGGTATCTCATATTACCCTCCTACCTTTTCTGCCCACATTTTGATACAATTAAATCAATTTCTCGTGCAGTGGGATAGACTAATCTCTCAAAATCCACTCATACTCATTTTACAAAGATGACATGAACTATGGTAAATGCTTTCCAAAATATGATATTCAAGTCTTCTTTTTGATTAAAGGACGTAAGAGAAACACAGTGCAAGACTATTTATTATGTTTTAAATTTAATTTGATGAATAAGTATGAAATGCTATAACCTACACAGTCATTTGTGTATCATTTATGGATAGACAAGCATGAATTGATACAAATGAGCTCTTTACATGCCCCAGCAATGGCAACCAGCCTTTGATGCTGTCTGAAGAGGTGGCAGGGTCATCAGCCACCTCTTCCCACACTTTTTTGCCCAAGTAAGGAACTGCTGAGCCTGCAAACAAACCAGGCTCCAGAATCCACGAGCCCTTTGCCCAACCTGCATTTGGGTTCACTCCTATAGATGCTCCCAGACTCACACACCGGAAGGGACACTCTACATAGCTAATTATCTACTGCTTGATGGGGAAGAAGGTTTTTTTTTTTTCCCAAGGGCATAGCTCCATCGCACACATCCCACACACCTTTGGAGCCCCACCTCTAAACATCACTCCAAACAGGGAAGGTTGTGTTCAGTTCCCAGAATACTTTGAGAAAAGCAGGACCCTGGTACTGAGGACACAGCAGCTCCAAGATGACTTGTGAAGCAGAAAATGATGGTACTGAGCTGAGCAGCACTCTCTGCAGCTGCACACAGCAGGACACCAAGCAGCAGGGGAGAAGTCACTCTGCATCAACATTTCACCAGTAAAACCACCACAGAAAGACAAGCATGTAGTTCTGGCACTCACAGAACACTGATAAGACAGGGAAGGCCATAAACCAGGAGGGCAATCAAGGATGGAGAAGGTTGTTTGATGTTGAGATGACTCAAGGAACGTTCCTCTCCATTCTCAGTTAGGAAAAGGTGACCATACGCCCACCTCCAGAGAGAACAGAGACCTCACTCGCTCAAGGCTCTGCAAAGAAGGCCTGACTCAGAACACCAGATAACCAGAACACCAGGGCAACCGAAACAGACCAGAAATAAGGTAGGGTTGGTTTTGTGGTTTAGGGGGATCGCGCATTGGTTGTTGCTGCTTATAGAAAATGGTGACAATACCTAAGCAATGGGAGAATTCTGAAAGTCTGTAATGGGCTTTGAGGCAGCGCAAGTGGTTTCAGACACACAGAGATGCTTTCTAAAGTACATGTCCAACTCAAACAGCAATTAATTCTGTTACACTACAGCCTGCATGAGGCAAGCAGCAAGAACAGGTAATCAGAGCTCATTTCTGGTCTTGTTTACAAAATCCCACAAAAAATATTGAAGTGGTTTAGTGGTGTACTCACTGTTCAGACAGTGGTAGGGCTATGTGATTTTAAGGGTCTTTTCCAACTTAAATGCTGTCATGTAGGAAGTATCAAGCAGCAACAAAAGCACATTATAATAAAAACAGTATTTTAAGGTTTGCAAAGACACTACTTTCCTTTAAAATAAACACTTCTCAGTGCAGATTGTTTAGCTTGCAGGAAGAGTTTAGTATGGTCATAAGCTTTATGCTTCTATATTTCAAAACAAGATTTGAATAAAATATTTGTTCCTTAAAAATTCAAAATCTCTTCATTATACAAACTGTAATTGCATTTTGAAATTTTAATAGAGAGAATAACTCACATTGAAAGAAATATTTTTCAGAGCATCACTGCTAAAATAAACTCCAAGATCACATTTTATAAGGATAAAATCAAAATCACTGATGTTTTTCTACTAGTTTCATTTTATTAGCATTCACACTGAGTTATTAAAAGGCAATTTGCAGGTGCAAAACCTCACACGCAATTCCACTGATGTCAGTAAGAATAATTATGTTTTGGATCAGATACAGGTCATGCCAATGACAGAGGCAGTTTTGCAACTTATGCAGGGTGAAATCCTGAGTCATCCTACAACAAAAGCTGCACCAGTTTAACTGTGCTGTCGTTTCACATTAAAGCTGTGGAAAACTAAGTTTGTACCACTTCTAAAAGTAACAGTTTTCTTTTCTTCTCTCCCCTCGTTCATGCTGTCAGCTCCTTTGGATCAGCAGGGGACTTATGCAAGTGAAGTAACTTGAGGAAACTGAGCTAGCTTTAAAAAAAAAAGTTGGCGGGGAGGTGGAGAGGTATGTTCCTGTTGATACTTTTAAAATCTCAGCAGGAATATTAATGCTTACATAAGAAGCAGAAAGATGTAATCGAAGAGAAGCATGAAGGATAAAAATCACCCCTTTTCACAGCAGCATGAACTTCCACCGGCTGCAGCTAAAGCTAACTTTTTTCTAAACATCTCCTCTTACACAACATTATCATTCATTTAAAATCTGCAATTTAAGGACGCTTGCCTTGCATGAGTCATTCTCCAGACAGCAGAATTCAGAGTTTCAGATAGAAATAAGGATTTTGCCTGGAATAACAAAATTTGATACCCTTCTAACACTTCAGTCATGAATGTGCTTGTACTTGGAAATTGTTTTGTCCTTGAAGAACACCAAATAGGAGCTCGAGAAATTAAGAACAAGCAGAAGGTAATTTAAAGTTGCAAGAAGAACAGCTGGAGACACGGTTTAACAATCAAACAGACCCCTTTGTTCCTACTCTCTCCATAACAATTAGATACCTAGGACTGGGTAAAGCAGATTAACTGAGGTGCAGGTCCTCAAAGGTGCTCCCCTCTCCTGTCCAATCTGCTTCATTACACATGCCAAGTGGGACTTACAGTTATCAAATAAACAGCAACAAGCATCTGAAGACACAACTTTACTTTTCAAAGGCAGCATTTTAGTAGAATGGATATTTCTGGATATTCAGGTACTCAGAACCTGAGGAGGAAGAACAATTTCAAGCACAATTTTTCCCTAATGCTCTTTCACCCACCAGTGTCCGAAGCAGAGCTAGAGAAAGGGAAACTTTTTGCTCCAACCTCAGAGACTTTTTTTCCTTCCAAGAAGTCGTTCTGTGAGCAGCAAAACTAATGAGATCTCTGCTCCTGCGCTGCTGCCTCTCAAGACTGTTGACTTTGACATCTAAATACACAGAAGCTGTGACAGCACTTTTTCCTGTAGTGGGGCCATTCATAATGTTTGTATCCCTTTTATTCCCTGGAGTCTCATAACACAACTGATTTAGGCAGTGCTTCCCTCTCCCTTCTGCCAAAACTCATATCATCACAAAAACTGCAACTGACCAACAAATACAAAGGCATAGATAAGCACAGGGGAAGAAAGAGTGGCAGATATAGCATTAAAAGCTTCGTTTCCTTAATAAATCAACCTAGCAAAACAAAACATTACGCTGTCTTTTCATGCTTGTGGTTGTTTACATCTTGGGAACTGTGCTTCTTGAAACTCCCTTTTATAAAAACAGAACCTGTTCACTCACTGGTTTTCTTATCTTTCACCTGGCAGAATTCCTTTCTGCTCTCTTTTTATAACTAATTTTCCTTTTATTTTGGTTTTTAAAAAAATTAAGAAGTTTTTGCATTCTTCCAGAGCAGAGAGGCAGGAATGGAAGGAAAAAAAAAAAAACACCATTTTAAGAAAGACAAAAATAAATCAGAAAGTCAGAATGGCATTCAGATATCCAAACTGGACAGAGTAAAATAATTTACTACCTGGGAAAGATGAGGCCTAGATCATCATGAAAAGTGACTGGCACAGATGTGAATACACTGCAGTAAGAACAGCAACATTCCAGCTTCTGTAATGAGTTTCCACATGTTTCACAATACAAAGAGTAAACACAGAGGTTGGCAAGTAAGAGTAAAAAAACGGTAAAATGGTGCTAGACAAACTTTTTGCTCATTTCATCCCCCATCCACCCTTCTTTCATCCAGTCCAGAGCAACATTTGCAAAGTAGTTACTCAGTAGTTCTCCTACAGGGAAAAGGCAAGGTTACCATATAGTATTGTCAATTAATTTTGACACCTGCTTACGAAGATTGATCAACTGTTTGTGATGTCTCTCTGCTATGCTATTATTTCTCAGTCTAAAAAGAAGAGGAAAAAAGTCAAAAATACTCCACAACTCTCACCAAAGAATTAATGGTCCCAAGTTACCCCCAGGCAGAGTATTTCTCCTCTTACAAGAACGTTTCTGGTGCTTGCTAATTCAAGTCACTCATTCACAGAGAGCAAAAATAATCATACTTCACTTACACGAAGAAAAAGAGAGACCCTTTTATTTTCAAGTGTTTTAAGCCTACCCTTGAAAATCTCTTTCTCCAGATAACATAGTGACAGGTTTTACACACGTCCAATTTAGGTCATTAAAAGTTCAATTAAAATCTTGGGTAACGGAGACACGCGCAGGCACTTCAAGCAGCTGCAACTCAGAAACAGTGTAAATCTTTAAAGTAATAAACAAGTTTCTATTAACATTTGTATAGAGAGTATCTACAACCCCCGAACTGGCTGGTAATACAGTCCCAACACAAACACACTTGTCAATTTTTGCCTTTCTGAAACAATCTCCATAATAATTCTCACTGGCAGAAGCCACTGCTGCAGAATTGATGTACATCCAACAGAACTTGTCAAACTGCTGCCAAAGTCCAGCCGTGGCTGCTTGAGGCAGATACTCAGCTTCACAGACACATGGAAACAATATGCAAATATTCCACAACAATAAGTCAAACCATCAGTTCCCACAGAGCTGAGAAAGGTGCTCAATCACCCAGATATCAGGCAGACTAACATTCCTCATCCAGCTTTTCAGATGGAAATACATGGAGCTTGACTCATCACCCATTCCATGCCCATCTGAATTTTCAGGGTTCAAAATGCAACCCACTCCAAGCTGCTGCTTCGTATTGTAAGACATTCGACATATTTCGCTCCATCCTCAACTCACAGGGCTTGAGAAGCTTTAAATCTTAGAACGCTTATTTCCATTACAGAGCATACTTTGCTTCCAAGAATAAGGATTAAAGGCGAGCTGTTAGAGATACTACTATGAAAGTGTCTTCAGTAAAAAATAGGTCTCCAACAGTACTGCTGTGATCAAAATCACTGTCATTTCTAAATCTAAACATGAAAGAATACAAAGGAGTTAACTGGAAATCTATTCTGATTTCACCCAAACTTCTAAGAGCACATCGATTAACCAACCGGTGCGTTAGCTCAGCTCAGAAGAGCTGCCCTTCCAACATCCAGGCAGAACTTCCTCTAGGTGGGGATGGATTATTAACTTTCTACCAGATGGGAAAATATAACCACTATACTTCCTCCCTTGACAAACACAACTAGTGTCAAGAAACATAAATGTTCAAACAGATAAGCAAGATAATACCTGTAAGGGTGGGATAAAGGCTCCAGTAACCATTTAGAGAACATACTAATTCATAACAAGCTTTGAAATTGAAGAAATTACAATTAGGTCTGATCATTGCATTATTAGAGTCTGCTGTGAGTGGCACAAGACAAAGGATACAAGTAATCTCTTTAAAGCAAGGAAATTATAGCTCTGCAGATGCACACACACAAAGCAGATTCACCTGGGCCTCCTCTCCTCACTCCCCATCCCTCTGCAATTAGCCCATTGTTCCACAGCACAGGGCAGGACAAACCCCAAAGCACCGACGCACGCAGGCAACAAACGACCAACTTTAAAACCTTATTATCAAGTTCCCGTGTGGAAAAGATTTATTCTATTTGCCTTGCATTACTTTTATATCTGACTTACAATCCTACTGAAGGAGTATTATCCAAACATTACCAGTGAATTGTTCATTTCTCCGCAGTATGCACGTTACTTCAGCCAACATGTCTGACTTCAGCTACTCCTTCCCAAGCTAACAAGTTACTGGATTTACCTTTTTATTTATTTAGGAATGACTGACTTTGTACTAAATGTTTAAAAGAGCTGTTTATATAGCTTCATTTCAGCACTCCAGACGGAAAACTGAACTTAAACACAATTTTAAAAGGGACAGTTATTGATATTTAACCTATAAAAAGTAATTTCCCAAAAGATAGGATTTGAATTCCTTTAGACATAGGCTCACTAAGGTATCATTATTAGTCAGAAATTAGAACATTTTCCAGCTAGGTATGTCAACATACTTAATAAATAGAGTTCCTGCTTTTAAGGGGTGTTTTACAAGGGAACGAAATGACATGTCCTGTCCAAGATTATATAGCAAAATAACAGCGAGCAGGATTCTTCACAGCCAGTCCTTACACCGATACCAAAGGGGGCGGGAGGAAAGTGACAGCCCCATAAATTAAGTCTTCTTTCCCACTACATATAGAAAAGCAAATGTCAGGGTGTGCTTCCTTCTCACTGATCAATGACTTGGGATCACATCCACTTTTAAGAACGAGGAGACAGTTCGAGCTTTACTGAGCATTCGCTCCTTTGCAAAAACCTGTTATAGGTTTGCGTTCATCGCTCTCTCCTGCGAACCTCGTCCTCAGGGATGCCCCCTGCACTCAGCTGCACTTGGGTCGTGCTGGATGGAACCGAGTAACCCTCACTCACCTCGAGCACTGGAACGAGCTAAACACTTTCACTCTTCAGAAAGAAAAACTCATTAAAACCCGCTACTCGTTTTTTGCTCCCTGGGCAGCCCCGTGAAGCGCCCATGTCATTTCCACGGCACTTCCTGAGGGGACAGCAGCGACCCAGCTTGAGGCCGATCCCCGCCCGTCTCTGGGCTCCCCCCAGGTGGAGCAGCCCATTGGCAGCCGTGAGGCAGCAGGTACAGTTTCCCTTGGGAACACCGTGCCCTGTGCTCTCACGGGCTGCAGGAGCCTATTTCACCCTCAACTTCTGCCATACACCTCCACCGCACGGGAGCAGAATCACAGCAGACACAGCCAAAACGGAAAAAANAAGTGAAAATGTCAGGGAAAGGGCGCAGAGATGAGAAGAAAATCGAGATAAGCAGAGTCTTACTTGAACCTGCCCTGGCAGTGTTGGCACTGGTCGCCCACCCAGCCCTGGTCGCAGACGCAGGTGGAGTTGACACAATGACCCGAGAAGCAGGAGATTTTGTCGCAGGACTTGCCCTGGGACACCTGGGCATAGAGGGCCAGGTAGAGGAAGGCGTAGAAGAGCAGCCAGCCGCTCAGGTCCAGCAGCGAGGCGAAGCAGCAGCAGCACGCCGAGGGGAAGGGTCTGCCGGCGCCCGCGGGGGCAGCGCCGGCTCTCCGGGCAGCGCTGCCCAGGTCCATCTTGGCCGCGGGCCGAGCGATGGCAGCTCCCCCTGAGGGCAGATAATCCAGCCAGGGAGATTCAAACCCCCCGCTCGCTCCTCGCCTTCCTCTCCTCCCTCCCTCCCGACCCCCGCGCTGCCTCCTCCGGCCCCTTCAGCTCTGCGCGCCCCCGTCAATCCCGCGGGGAAGCCCGGCAGCGCTCAGCCATCCGCCCCTGCTCTTCGTCGTCCTCCTCAGGGCTCATCGCTGCCGTCCTCTTCCATGGAGGAGGAGGAGGAGAGCCGCCTCTTGACCTTACGCTGTCTCCCCGCCGCAGATGCACACCGCGCCCTGCACCGCGCGCCCCGCGGCTCCCCCGCCTCCTTTGTGGTCCCGCCGCCCGCGGCACACACGCAGCGACGGGCAGGGAGGGAGGGAGGCGGGGAACGCCGTCCCCTCGCCAGGCAGCCAGCTGGGAAGTGAGCGCGGCCGGGCCCCAGAGCCGCCACGGCACCGCGCTCCGGCGGGGCGGGGAAAGGGCCGGGGAGCGCCGAGCCCCCGCTGCCTTAATAGCCCTGCGGGGGACGGCGGGAGGCAGCGAGAGGAGCGCTATCGGCCCCCCCGCGTCGCAGCTGACGGCTCCGAAGCAGCCATTTTTAAAGGCTAATTGTCATCTCCGCCCGCCCCGCGGTGCGCTCGGATCCCTCCCTGGATGGGGAAGGGGAGGTCCGGTCCGCCCGCTCCGGCAGCTCCCGGGGGCACCTCTGCCCACCCGCGCTCTGCAAAGCACGGGCAGGGGGAGATGCAGCGGCGGATGGAGATGGAGCGGGAGATGATGGAGATGGAGCGGCAGCGGAGCCTCCGCGCCTTTGTGCCTTCGCCGCCCGCACCTCGGAGGCGCCGCGGGGGCGGCCCTGCCTGGCGCTCTATGGCGGGGGAGCGGCCCCGGAGAGCCCCGGCGGTCCCGCTCAGCCCCACCGCAGGCTCTGCTGTCCCTGCCGCCGGGGCTCCTCTTCGCCGGGCCGGGCCGGGCCGGGCTGTTCCCGTGTGTTCCTCTGGTCGGGCGAAGTTCAGAGGCGGTTTGCTCTGAACTAGCCCCGGCTGGTGCTTGAAGAGATGCTACAGCTCGTTTTGGAAGCCTCACCTTCCTGGGGTTTAGCCCATCTTCTCGTTTTACGGATCAGATCGTGACCTTGCCTCCTGCTTACAGCAGGATGAGCTGGCACAAAAGTTCTTGGCTTTGTAAACACAGCAGTGCAAAAGCAATCCTTGCAATAAAGCTGCCTAAAATGTTTGTTGTTTTTGTTGGATTTGGTTTTGTTTTTCTTTTCCTGAAAAGTGTTCCATACACGGTCCATCTTTTCCAACTCTACCATAAACTGTTTTCATTTTACAGTCAGTCAAACCCTCTGAAACTTTCTCCTTCGCACTGAAATTGGGAATTTATGACGTGATGTCTCTATTCCAAGCAGATGAAGAAAGGATATTAAATTTCATCTCCTGCTATCATCTCAAAATAGACAAGTTCAAAGCGACCCCTCTTAGGGTCTAGAATTGGATCCAAATTGACCGCTCTCCAGATTGGGAAGTTCTTACCCTCAGGGCACAGAGGAATTGTTTGGGGTTTTGTTTAACCTGTTTTCCCAAGCACACCAATAAACCTTAACCTGAATTCCGCCAAAAATCAAAGTCAATCAGTACTACTGTAAGGAGTATCTATTTATGCTTTGTGTGAAAAAAGAGTCCAACCCAGATCAGGATGTCAAAGCCAAACACGATACAAACATCACTGAGAAAGAGTCTGTGCCTTAAGGAGCTTACAGTCCTGATGCAGGGAACACATGCAAGTGTGTGGGGAAAACAGGTGAAAAATTATTTTTCCCATTTAATTCAAGACAATGTCAGGAGGCCCCAAAGCTGCGCTCAGTCCAGGAGCACATTGTGCATTGTCTTCCTAACAGAGATGCGACAGATCATTGCATTGTCCTGCATCAGACACGTTTCTTTGCGATCAGGCATCTCTTTGTATGTGTTTGGTAATGACTTGGTGAATTAATCCAAAAAAGGGAAATGGAAAATGTGTTGCTGCTTTATATTTTATGATAAAAAGCTGAGGCTGAAGCCTTTGTCAAACAGTCTGCTAATTGTACAATATCACATGTGATTAAGGCTGCTGAACAACTGTCCTCTGTTAAATGCCATTATGGGACCAGAAATGCAGTTAAAAGGATATCACAGTCCAAGACACAATGTCAGTTCAAGAATACTCTTTAATACAGAAACACTTTAAGCAATAGTTTTGCTTACCATGACAGGGAGATAAATTCCTCTTCCACTTTCTCCATTCCTTTAAACCAACCAAAGAAGTTTTAAACCTTGAACCATCTTTTTTTTCTGAGTCTGAAGGAAGATTTTGTTTCAAATCTAAAGAAGGCAGCCACATTTCTGAAAATGTTTGAAATTAACATTCAACAATTTTGAAATTACACTTCACAGCAAAGCTAGGATCTCAACAACCCTTTACCAGGCAAGATACCTATTCAAAAACACAGAACCAAAACAAAAACATCAACAAAAGAAATACAAATTTATGTTGGGCAAACTTAAAACAGCTTTTTAGTCATCCTGGGAGACTTGAGAAAAAAATACAAATGTAAATAGGCCAACAGGAAAGGACTGAGGTGGTTATAAGAGGTGCAGAAAATCGCATGATAGTACTTCTACTGCATAAACAATCATAAATAAAAACATAAACACAACTATAAAAGTTTCTAGATTTAGAACATCAAGGCAGAAACATTGCACCACTGTCTCCTGAATAAAAAGTAACACACTACAAAAATAAAGGAATGCAAAGCTTCTGTCTGCTGTACGCCACAGCAATGCAATAAATATCTCAATACATATCAGAAGTGAATGATGCACAAATGCCAATACTGGTTTTCTTCTATGCTGATTTGATGGGATTTTTTTTTTGTGTCAGATGAATTTAACAAATCTGGATGAGAGGAGTCAGATCTGTCAATCCTTTCATCTTTACATGTGTATCTGTAAGTTCCACTTGCAAGTGTAACATTTTACACCTTTCATCCTTTCGGTTCTTGACACAGAACTTGTTTACACTTTTAAAGAACTAATGTACCAAACCATCTTGGGTAGATTTAGAACTTAAAAGCATTTGAGCAACTTATCAAAAGTTTTAAATTACAGAATAAAAATAGATAATGTGATTACAAACTGGAGTAGTGATGTAGGTTATGTGAACAAAACCTTCCAAGAATAAATCCAATGTAGCAGGAAAGCAAAATAATAAACAACCAAGTATAAAGGCTTCCAGGCTGTTGCTATCAAAACCTAGACACAGAGGTATGCACCCCTCCCTGCTCTGCTGGCCCTACCCTACAGGCTGGTACCTCTTCCCTTAAGGATGCTCAATCCTATTTGCAGTGTCCAGTGCAGATGTGTTTTTGTGGTGATGTTGAGAAGAACAATAAAAGCAGCTGAAGAGAAAAGGCAGAAAAAACTATTACCATTGAGTTCATGAGGATGTTAAGAGAAACAAATTATTTCTATGCCCTTTACTTTCTCCTTGGGACAGATATTATCAGACTCATTAAGAAAAGGGGGCAAGCTCTGCACTGCTTCTGGACAGGGATCTATAGATCTGAGCTGGCCTTATGACATATTGGTAAAACTGGCATGTAGACAGCTGTAGTGGGAGGAATAGCTGCAGAGTGACTGGAGAGGAGCTTCAAGAGCTGCTCTAACACACCAGAACAGGGCACAGATTTCTTACTGAGCCTGTTACAATTTTCTGTTCACATTTTCTCATCCAGTTAATCAACTCTTGGGAGCTATCAATTTTATAAGCTTAAAAATATAAACCTTCCCTTGCCTACTCATTTTTTTTTTCTAAATTTAGAAAGAAATATAAGCCATCCCATGCCTACTCATTTTTTTCTGAATTTAGAAAGAAGTAAAGTTCACAGAAAATTAATTAATACACTTTGAAAGTGGAACCTTGGTAACAAATTGTCCTAGTTACAGTGGCCTGGACCAGTTTATCACTGTGTGGTTGTGACCACAACCGTGTATTCTCCACCCTCTGTGTCATTTCTGATGAACTGTTAATAATGGATCATCTGCAGCAGCTGCCCAGGGCACACCTGACCCCTCAGGCTACAGGCTGGGTGATAAGAACCTGGAGAGGCACAGGAGTGTTTCTGTCCTCACACCAGGGACTCAGCTGTGATAACTCTCCAGGGAGAGGCATCAGCACCTCCACACCCAGCCTGAGGGGTCATCTCTGCTGATGGGCCATCAGGGACTGGCATAGCACGGCAGCTGCAGCAACCTAGACCATCAAAGATTCCAAAATATCCCATGACTCACATAGTTAAATCACCCACTGTGAAACTCCCCGCCCTGGGGAAGTACTGGGCGTTCCCACCTGCACCTGAGCATATATAATCTTGGGGTTGGAAACTTCTGGTACCCCTTGTTGGGTTCAGAGGAGGATCAGAACTTCAACAGGACTGTAGCCACCACTCTTGACAAGACTGCAGTCTTTACTTTGATAGAACTGTGACCATCATCCTTGCTAACAGGTTTTTCTCTTTCCTTTTACTTTGCACTCAGGGGGGACCATGTGGTGCTCAGCACTTAGACTAATGAATATTGTACCACAGGGTGCTGGGTTATACATCTGTTTCTGTGGGTTAAAACCAGTTTTTCCCTCTATCATTGTATTTATTGTATTTTTTTTTTTCTGTAAGTTTTACCTCTGACTTGTAATCTCTCTTGAGTTGGGTTCATTTCTCCTACTGCTTTACCTTTGAACCGCAACAGAACTCTTACCTTTCTTAAACCTGTGCGTGTATTATGCTACAGCAGTACGTCACATTTGTCACCGTCATCTCCAAGAAGCAAACTGCTGTACAATACAGACTGTGGATGCTGTAGGAAGCTTATCAACCTCAGAAAGACCTACAAAACAAAGGAGAGGCACATTAATGTTTATGCTGTTTTCTTTAAAAAAAGCACTATCTGGAGAAAAAAAAAGTTAGAGCCAGTCCTGTATTTGTTATGTAGGTGTGTAAGCTGAGGTGTAAAATCAGAAATGTTTGTTCCTTTGCAGAATGTTTTCATGAAGAAAAAAGCAGTGACATTTTTAACGTCTTAGTTTTAAGTTGTGGAGTGTGGATGAAGAATAACAGGGTAAACCACAAGTTGGCTTCAGGTCCCTTTAAAGGTTAAAAACAGAGATGGAGGATTCCAGGTTCTATCAGCACTGGTAATGACATTGTTATCTAAAACACCTGTTTGCTTTCAAATAAGAGCCTACTGAACCAGGGAATAAAATCATACTATGTTTTTTTATGTATGTGCTAAAAATTAAGTAGCTAATCTGATACACTTCCATTTATGGTTGAAAAATCTGCTGATATTGATCTTGACTCTTAATATGAACCTTTCATTTTATAAAATAATTTTTTAGGAGTCTTTTTACTGAATAGGTGCATAATGGTATGCTGTGCTGAAACCTTAATGCATCCTGCACTGACATTTCCCACTGCAGGTGTCCCTTCTGCTGAGTATCTTTCTGCATCCCTTCTCCTACCTTTCACTTTGCCTGCTATTCCTTCTGGAGTTTTTCACAATCCTGCTTAATCTTGCCTAAGCTTGGGCATTTTTTTCCTAGTCAGCAAAGCCCTATCTCACAGTTCAACCTTCCTTACACATCATTAGTAGGTACAGTGAATTTACCCAGTACCCTTTAATGAACCCAAAGGGACACCGCTAAAAGACTTTTTCTAGCTGAGAAAGCATTTACTTTGAGTTATTTTCTCTCATTCTTCTTTAAATCAGGAAATGATCTTTGGGATTCTTCTGTTGCCTTTATTTCTGTGTTTGTTCTCTTTGTTCACAAGTTTCAGCAAAATGCTGAAAAACTTACTAGAGTATAATGAAATTCCATTGACCTTACTGGGGTTTATACCCCTCCTTCAGAATTTAGCAGATGTTTCCACATTTTTTTTCTGGCTCATTTGAAGAATGATATTTTTTAAAAAGGCCTTACTAAAAGATTTTGAAAATGAAAATTAACTATATGCTCAAATTTTCTCCTGTCTGCTATTTTTTCTTTACAACACTTAGGAAGAATGCTTTTATTATTGGTGGGTTACTGGTTCTTCCTCATCACGTTATACTTTACCCAAGAGCTCTGTATGTCCCACAACAATGTCTTCAAAGACTATCAAAGCATTTCTTTCCTCAGTCCTTATTGTCAGGCTGTCAAATTTCATCTCTTTTGAAAAGAAAAAAAATTGCCAAAAAGTAAAATGTTGGGTAACTGTCAAATCAGCAGTATAATCACTATTATGATTAATACAATTTTCATCTTTGTATCATGGGTCTGCTCCTCTGGAGTGATTTTGCCTAACCTTAGTGATTCTGCTTCAGTATAATCTCATGTAGGTTTTTCACGTTTCTTTTTAAAAAACTTCTAATAATGTCTATCTCAGTAACCTTTTAATACTTAATTTTTCTACATTTTTTTTTATTTTTAACTGTAACAAAATTACTTGCTTTTCTTAAAGGCATATTTTCCTTTCCAGTTGCTACTTTTGGCGTGCACTGAATTTTCCTGTCTTCTCTGTTTAAAAACTACTTGTTCCTTTTTTATTCAGTTAATACTTGAGTAGTTGTACTATTAAACTTTGGAAAGTGATACTTGTAAAAAAAAATGGAAAAACAAGTACATCAAATGGGCTGCAACAAGGATAGTGAAACATAATTGCACTAGGCATAATGGAATAATGGGATAAAATTATGCTCCTTTTTTTGCCATTTGATTTGCACAAAATTGGTAAAAATGAGAGGTTATGTTGCACTGATCTGTCTCTTCTATTCTTTGTCAAAAAAGAATTGAGTAGATTAAATTTTCCCTTAGTATTAATGTCGAAACAGACATTATATGCCAGGAATATAACTGGCGTATTGTATTCATTCAATGCAACTCTTTTCAGTAATTTGAAGAAATAACTCTTTGTATAAACACATTTTTTTCAAGCACATAAGCAGTTATTTAATTAGCTTAAGAAATTAATTTCCACATTTTCAGATAATGGTAGAAATAGTAACTATTAAGGATTGCTGTATTTCTGTTTATTGCCACAGAAAAGCAAAAGGAGGTGTGTGGCATCTCTTGTTTGTATTCTTGGGCAGTGGTGTCACTGCAGGGATGAGGCTGAAGAAGCCACAGGTGGAGATGCTGATCTTATCTGTGCCCTTGGCTCAGGCTGTGCCATGGGCAGGGAGGTGGGCATGCAGGAATGCTGTGTGTAAGGCCCTCTGCTGAGGGGAACCTTCTCACCAGCCTGGCAAAGTGCTCTTGGTGAGCAAGGCTTTGAACTAGTTTTAAAATGTGCCAGTGAAAACAAACAAAAAAAAAAATCTGCAGGTTTTACTCCTTGCTCTTCTCAGGTTATGGATTTGGAATGTGTACAGTCAAAGCCAAGGAGGGAATGGGAGAGTTTTTAAGGAGAATGCCAAGTGAGCCATCAAATACCTGAAGCACCGAACCTCAGACAGGATCATGGAGTCAATGAAGTTGGAAAAGACCTCTGAGATGGAGTCCAGCCTGTGACTGACCACCACCAGGTCACCACAGCACCAAGTGCCATGTCCAGTCTTTCCTTGAATACCTCCAGGGACAGTGACTCCACTGGGCAACCAATTTCAATGTCTAATCACCCTTTCTGTGATGAATTTCTTCCTGATACCAACCTAAACCTCCCCTGGCTCAGCTTGAGGCCAATTCCTCTCATCCTGTCTCTTCTTACCTGGGAGAAGATGCCAATGCCCACCTGGTTACAACCTCCTTTCAGGGAGCTGTAGGGAGGGATAAGGTCACCCTTGAGCCTCCTCTTCTCCAGGCTGGACACCCCCAGCTGCTCCTCACAGAATTGTGAGCTCTTCCCCAGCTTTGCTGCCCTTCTCTGGACCTGCTCCAGCACCTCAATGTCCCTCCTGAGCAGAAGCTGGAAAGACCTGCACGTCAGGACCTTGTGGGAATGGGAACACGTGGGCCAGAGGGATGAGAATACAACTCTGGGAGGCTCTCCTGGAAAAAGCAGTAAGGCAGGACAGAGCTGTCTATTCAATGCTTCAAATGTGCCAGGGACTGCTTTTTTTTATTTCATGAAGTGGAGGAAATTACACAGAAAGGAGCCCTTTTAGATTTAATTCCAATTCTTTAGGAGGAAGTGGTTGAGAATCTTAAAGTGGAAGTTAATTCAAGTGCAAAAGATCATAAAAATGATAAGTTTTACATTCTTCCTTTAAATTGCAACTAAAAAAATAAGGGTAATGGACTTCAAATAGCTCAGGGAAATGCAAGTATCAGAGAAGTGATAAGGAAAAAAGGAGTGTAAGAGAGAAAGACAGGCTAGCAAATTATCCTAACGTGAAGGAAGATTAGAATTACATCAAAAATTAACATGATTCCATCAGGAATTCTTTAACAATCTGAAAATTAAAAAAAAAAAAACCAAAATCATGAAATATAGAAAAAATTACACATATACAATGAAAAACATAGAAATAGCACAAGCAAGGCAGATTAAAATGAAAAAATGCTGCAGCACAGACTAAGTCACAAGTGGCATGATGATATTCATATTCAATTCAAATGGGACAGATCTGTGCTTGAAAGGGTAGTAACTTCTATATTGCTTTGTATTGGAACACTGCTGTTCTCCACAAGGATTATACCACATGACAATGGTTTGTCAGTTGGTTTTGACCTGTTTTCCTCTCCAAATCCTCCATCTCATACTGATGCTGAACCTCTTGAATTCCTCTAAAAGCAATTTCACAATCTCCAAGCCAAGACAGATGGTGGAGTTTCGTTTCCTCAGGTGCTTTCCCCAGTCACGTTGACTTTGCCTGCCCACCATCCTCACAAGGCAAGATGTGCATCTGGCCCCCTGAAATCAACTCTGGGTATCTCAGTGTACTTTTGTCAGAGCTGCATGTGGTCGTATTATATATTAAAATGATGTTCAAAACAAGACTGTGAAATGTGATTTCTCAATTATGTCTCATGGAGCTTATCTGTGGTTTCATCATTCCTTAAAAAAAATGTTATTGCCTGAGCATCAGCATTGAGGGAACCACACTCTGGATGGGTTATGCCTCTAACTACAAACAGTGTTGTTATGCCATGAAGAAAAATAGCTTCGGGCTATATGGAAGCCTGAGAAAAAGAAGGTTTAATAAAATCTCATGGAAAAGAATTTTGTTGCGAAATATTCTTACTTCACAATAGTTTTCTCCACAGCAGTATAAGTAAGTTTACTGTATTTTGTACTTCTGTATTTTTCTCCTTTCCCTCATTTTTCTAGCCTAGGGGAAGATTGTTTTGCTGTCTACAAAAAAAAAAAAAAAAAAAACCCAAAGTGAGAAACCTCATAATTTTGTCTGAGTTGCTTTCCATCCATTTAAATAATTCAAATATCTAACTACACCAGCAGAAATATTGTCATAAACTTTGTCTATACAATTTGCTGGCTGAGAAGCTGCTGTAGTGTAAGGCAAGTTATGAAGTTTTAACCTAATATTAAAATGTTAACATAGATGTGCACATACATAGTAACACACTTTTAACATTTTGTAACTGTTCTAAGCTTTGGTGTTCTTTTTTAGTTCACACACCCTTGGCTACATCCTCACCTTATTTTAGAATCTGCCTTCATGAAGTAGAAAGTTCCAGGTGTTACTTGCCCTGCTGAAAGGGACAACCTTCTGTGAGGCACCAATAATGCCTCAAATACACAGGCTGTGAGATGTCCAAGGCTGTGCATAAACACCTGCCAAATAGAAAATGAATGCCAGTTTTATAAATAGCAGACAGTGGGGATGTTTCCTGTGAGTATTTTGGGCAAAACTCAATGCACATACTCCTCTGAAGAACTTCAGAAAATTATACCTGCAGAACAAGAGCGCATCAGGGAAAGGGTAGGTTTGTATGGTCTACAATTAAAGAGAATAAACTCAGGAATTACAGTCTGGACTTCAAAGGAAAAGTAGTTTATGTGCCTGTTTCCCTCTTAACTAGAAGAAAACACTGTTAGTGCAGTGAGCTGCCCATAGGAAAGAGTGCAGGGACGTCTCTGAGGAATGAGGGTGACAGTTCACACCTGAGGAGTTCTAAATCCAGCGAAGCCCTGTGTGGCTCTGGTTCCACTGCTGAGCAGCTGCTGCTGTCCTGGCCTTCAGAGGCAGCATGAAAAACAGAGGTGGTCAAATGAATGTTGGAGCTAAAAGAAACTTAATGTTTAGTGACCTCAAAAAGAAGATGAACATTAAAAAGACAGACCTTACCTGACATGGGCTTTAGCATGCATTCACCCCAACCTGGGAAATGCTTGAGCTTCTTTGGGTACCTTCAAGAGAAGACATTTCACACACAAAACTAATTTCTGAAGTCTAACAGTAAAAACGTTCATTTAAGAAATTACTACCTTGCCTTTGGGTCTTCATCACCCATCTGGCATCAAGAATCAGAGCAGAGAATCCTTCTCCATGTTCAAGTGTTTGCATCAGAAGTTAAGCTCTGATTATATGTTGGATAGAAAGGATAGCCCTGGAAAAGAATTAGGAGGAGTCTTTTTGAAAAACAATTATGGAAGGGGAAAAGTATGTAAACAGATGAGTACACTGTTTGAACTCCAGGCAAAAATAGAGCACGCACTCCCCAAACCTCCAGAAATACTTGGTTTGCATATTTGATGCTTTTTTTGCCTAATGATTGCTCTCTGGCCTTACTGCCAAAACTTCTGACGTTGTGGCTATGCAAAAATACCACTCTATGTTTTATACAAGGGCTGCCTTTAATGTGGCTGTGTCAGAGGACATCTGCATTATGAAGCAAGACCAGAACAATCCCTAAATTAAGGGAGAAAGAGGGAGGGAAGGGAAAAGTATCTGTCACACTCTGCATTATGGCAGCTGATTTTCACATCTGCAGAGAAGTGTAAGTGTAATTCAGATGACTTGTCAAGGGAAATATGATTGAATTATCTCTATAGCCCAGCTGAAAGGTGAAATGATGAGCAACCTGGAATTAAATTAAAAACCTAAACCCATTAAAGTATTCAGATTTCCCAGTCTAAGATAAAAGTGAAAACCTTTGAAATTAAGCAGTCTTCCTACCCTTATCTCTCAAGCTGAAGACACTGCTGCTTTGGATAACACAAAGGAAGCCAGACTGGATTATTGCTCATTTGAACACTGGTTTTCAAATGCACCATATTTTCCTCAAGAAATGAACATTATTCATTTCAGCTTATACTGGATATCAAAGTAGCTGTAGAAAAGGACACAAAATAAATTACCAACCATCCTTTGATCCCAACACACTCCCACGGCTCCACTTCCCACTCCAGAGAACAATGTGGAGGAACCAAATCTCTTCCTTATTCCCAGCACAGTGCTGCACATCCTGAGTCTTTCAAAGCTCATTCCTTTTCTGAAGGATGTCTTTATTCTTAATAGATTAGAAACTGTGCACAAGATTTCCTCAAATGCCCGTTTTCTCACATGATCTCTCCCTTGCCTTCAAAGTGATTCCTCTTAAAATGCAATTCATGAGTCCCACCTTGTCTGGCTTGAAGAGACAAACAAACAGTTCTCAAAGTCTATTCATCCATCCCAACAGAGTTAAGTACATTTCTTACAGAAGTATCCCATTCTTATGTGCAGTATAAAAAAGAAAATGAATGTGTTTTTCTGTTTAAACTCGTTTTCCTCTTGGTGCAGTTAGACTTTTGCAGCATGTGAAATTAATCTTTGCCTGCTTTCATAAAGGCATTTAGCAAATAGTAATGATAAAACAACACCATCTCGCCTTTATTCTCAAAAGTGCAGTTAAAGGCTGAATCACAGCCTGATAAATTACTGTAAAAACATATAAACCCCTTGTGTAATCTCATAAAACTGCAATTCAAATAGAGCCATGAAGGGTCAAAATCAAACTTATTTCTGTATAACAGTGAGATCCACTCTTCTGTATATTTATTTATTCAAGTGATGGACCCACATTCCTTTAGTTATGTCTATTTACAGAGACTTCAGGCCAGGCATTTTTCCTTTGAAACTTGCATGACATCAACACAATGAAGCCCTAGTCCCAACAAGGGTCAATAGGTAGAACATTGATAGAAATATTTACTTATGCTGCTACTGTTATTGGAAAGAAGCTGTAACTTTTCATCTGCATTTTGAATACAAGGAAAATCAAAGGCAGGGCTGTTTCATAGCTCCTGATCCCTACTACATCCTCAATGGAACCAGTTCCATCCTCCAGTGACTGAGGAACACCAGCGAACTTACACTGATATGAGCTGTATCAAGTGGCATAAAATTATCAGAAGGAAGCTAAGGGAAGAAATAATTATTATGAGCATGTTTCTACAATCAAAATTTTCCAGTAATATTTTTACAGCTCTTAGAAACTCTTCAGTGGAGAAAAGTCATTACTGTACTTTAGCATTATTCCTCAAGCATTTGCTTACACGCCAGATAACAATGTGGATATGAATGGAGATTCCCTCAATAAACATTTTTTAAAATTATACACTGCATATAAAACCTCTAAAATGGCATTACTTCTTCCATCATCAAAATAGTGTGCTGGTTAGTAGTTCAGTGTAGTTAAATTTCCCTTTTGCCCTGGGTTTGGAGTCTACAGAATTAAATATTCCATTGCAAACCACATATGGTAGCTCAGTGATTTACACCTCATCTAATCTTGCTAGACGGCAGAAGCCCTTTTAATGAGTGCTTAGAGGGCTTCATTCCATTATAGTTCCCAAGAAGCTGATGCTGCATTTTCTTTCAAATCCAAAAATTTAGTTGGCTGACATCCAACTTGCAATCAAATAATAATGAATTTTTAAAACAACTCCTTCCCAGGCAGAATCTCAAGAATAGAATAAAAAAAAAAAATACAAGAACAAACGTGCCAGATTTATACAAGCCTCTGCAGCGATTGTCTGGAAGATGAAGCACATTGCTAGAATTTCTTAGAAATAGGACCAGTAACATTTGGAATGCTTCTTCATCTAAACAACTGAAAATATTAACAATTTCACATGTTCAGTGTTCCTGCTGTATCAAAAAGAATAAGCTAAAAGCAAACACAATCTGAAAAAGCATCAATTTAAAGCCTTCTATGCTGCTAACTCTTCATTGCATTGAACAGATTGAAAGCACCGAGGGAGAGCAGCAACCTACATATATAAGCACAGTCAAGGATGATAAACTGGATTGGTTTTGAACAACCATGGCAGAAACAATAAACAAGAGGTTTGAGTCCTAGGCTTGATTCTACCACAGATTTTCTGTGCAAAAAAAGGACCGTGAATGTTATCACAGCGACTATCTGGAGAACAGCGAACAAAGAATTTCCCAATTAGTTTACACCAGTTTTGAAAGGGCTCACTTTCCTCCACTTTCTATCTGATGGTTTGCAAGAAAGGTCGATGGTTTTATAAAGATGATTTTCATAAACCAAAACACCATTCATTATCCCAGTGAAAAGTCTGTGGCCATATGGCACATACTTCATGTCTGTTATTGATGAGCACTCTTGCTGGAAAGTTAGGCTGTCAGGGCCTGCTGGGGTGGCCAGGTGCTCTTCGTGGATATTTGTAAACACATTTACCACCAACAGTTAAAAATGGTTATTTATTGACTGTTTTAATACCATGAAGTTCCATGTATCATCTGATCT
This sequence comes from Grallaria varia, assembly GCA_013396735.1. NCBI lineage: Eukaryota > Metazoa > Chordata > Aves > Passeriformes > Formicariidae > Grallaria > Grallaria varia. Next base: position 1,907,558 of record VWZG01009503.1, read on the forward strand.
ATTAGCTAAATATTTATACAGTATATATTAACAAAACAATAAAACAATAGACAAAGAGAACTTCAGTAAGAATTTAAACATCCCACTCTCCTGCATATATATGAAAACCTCCAATCCCCTGCAAGTCGCTTTCCTCCTTACTCTGGGAGTAAAAGGACACTAATGTCCCCTTATTTCTTTATAGAAGTCTGTAGGATAGGTGACAGTTCACCTTTCATACAGAAGTGATTTTTATTTCCTGAAAGGTAGGATTATGTCTTTGGATGCAGTGACCCTCCTTCAGTTCCTTTTATTTCCATAGAAATAGAAAGATGGAAGGGAGGTCACCTAGCCCTAGCTTTCTCTTTTTTCACCTAAAAGAGTCCCAGTTCAGTGTCTTTCTTCAGAGAACATATTTTCTAGACCTCTGACTGGTCTCTAACATCTCTCACAACTCTGTTCCAAAAGTCACTTTGACAGTTATTCCTTTGTTCTGAAAGGGAACTGATTCTAAAGCAAAATTAAATTTATTATTTTATATTCCCTTTCCCTTTATATATTTTCTTTTTTTTTTTTTTTTTTTTTTTTGGTGGTGAATGCAACCTTGGTAAAAATTCTTTTCCAGTTATAACATGTCCTAAATGTCATAACAACCTCTTCCTCAGTGCTGAGCATGCTCTCTTTTTCTATATCTGCATAATTTACTAGCACATAACTGAGTAACAGACTTAAACATTCAGAAACCCACGAAGCATTTCTTTTGTGAACAGCCCCAAATGATGTTTTTCATTACTTCAAAGTGCACCCCTTTGCTGTAGCCTGGAGTTCCCTTGACAGAAAGCACTTTGCAAAGTGTTTTTTCTGTATTACCACATGCACTAAAGATGAAGAAATTGAGCAATATAATTTTTAGCACGGGATAACTGAGATAAATCCTTTCTTATGACTGTTGAAGAGAGTAATGCATTGAATCAGTACATTTCTAGTATTTTCATGAAATGAATATAGTAATCAGCCCTGGAATTTTCATAAACATCCCAAACATAAAACATAGGCACAAATTAGGCCACCATGAATGACTGAGATCATTTCTATGCAAATGCTTTTCAGTTCTTTCTGATGTTGCATTTTTTAGAATGTCATCTTGAAATGTTCTTGAAAATACCCCTTTTATGAAGATATTCAGGACATAGTGATTCTATAGACTACTCTTTTTTTAGTGAATATCAAAATCAGCAGTCCTGCAAAGTAAGGATTGGTCTTATTTTCAACTACCTGGCTAAGTGGATATGAAAGACATAAATATTACTGAAGGTCTCAACAGAAGTCATAGATCATAGAATGGTTTGGGCTGGAAGGGACCTTAAAAATCATCTTGTTCCAACCCCCCTGTCATGGGCAGGGACACCTTCCACCAGACCAGGCTGTTCAAAGCTCCATCCAGCCTGGCCTTAAACACTGCCAGGGTGGGGCATCAGCAGCTTCCTGGGGTAACTGCTCCAGTGCCTCTCCACCCTCACAGTAAAGAATTTCTTCCTAATATCTAATCTAAACCCCTGTTTTCTGTGTAATCCTGTGATTAAAGTAATTATTTCCTTACCATTCTCACCTTCCCTCCTCATCTCAGTTGTGCTGGCCCTTTATTGTAGGTCTTCGAGGCAAGTTCTGAAATACAAACTATGCAACTCCCCTTGGCAATGAAAACAGGTGGCAAGAGGATGACACAAATTACTCCACCAAGTTTATGGCAAGTCTGGGTTGAGGAAAGTAATATTCTTGCCTTTTCTAGCTCTGTTGCATCACCAGAGACTCAGTTCCTTTCGAATAGAAATGTCCTCAAGAGAAAGACGTTATAAGGGAGTGCACCAGAAGTACAAGCAGAGGCGCTGAGAACCCCTCCCACTGCATCCCAGCAGGAACAGAAGTACTTGCCTTGGAGATTTTCAAAAGCCAAGGACATTCTGGAGGGCACAAGTAACGGAGCGGGTCCAGAGAAGAGCAACAAGGCTGGTGAAGGGACTGGAGCACAAGTCCTGTGGGGAGAGGCTGAGGGAGCTGGGGGTGTTTAGTCTGGAGAAGAGGAGCTTAGAGGTGACCTCATCACTCTCTAGAACTACCTGAAGGGAGGTTATAGCCAGGTGGGGGTTGGTCTCTTCTCCCAGGCACTCAGCAATAGGACAAGGGGGCACGGGCTTCAGCTCTGCCAGGGGAAATTTAAGTTGGATATTAGAAAAAAATTCTTTACAGAGAGAGTAATCAGGCATTGGAATGGCCTGCCCAGAGAGGGGGTGGATTCACCGTCCCTGGAGGTTTTTAAACTGAGATTGGACGTGGCACTGAGTGCCATGATCGAGTAAACTGACTGGAGTTGGACCAAGGGTTAGGCTTGATGATCTCTGAGGTCTTTTCCAACCCAATCAATTCTATGATTCTATGATTCTATGAAAACCCGGATTCTGCCTTCTAAGAAGACAGCACAACATCTCATTGTGGTTTTCATCCTCATCTCACCAGCCTGGTAAGTGCATGTGGAGTTAACCTCTGCTCCTCACTCCTCTTTCAAGGCAGAGTTTCAGCAGTTATCAGCTAGCTGGCCACTGAATTTAGCAGTCGGTTTAATTTGTGCTGGAAATCAAAAAAGCAAAAGCAAACAGATCAATTAAGTAGCTGTGCATCAGGAGTGTTTGCAGACAAATGCCCTCACACTGCTGGAAATGGTCCTTCCAGAGCAGCACATTTTGGAGACTGTGTGGAAGTTCCCACTCCTACCTGACTCTCTTTTCATTCTCTGGCTCACTGAAGGAATTTTGCCTCTCAGGCTCTCAAACTAGAGGCAGATTTTTCACTCTTAGTTTTAATCAAAAGGCATTGCTGCACTTTGCAAACAGCAGAACAAATTTTTTCCAGTATCAGTGCAGAAAGTTCATCTTTTCCCTCTTCTTCAAAGTAATTTTTTAGCCTGAAAAAAAACCCAACCTATATTTATTGAAGTATTTCACCATAAAAATTAGTTATGATGAAAAGCAGGTAGGAAACCCAGTGGCAGTGATTATTTTATTACACATTATAAAAATGCCAAAGGTTTCATCAGGCAGAAACCACCATTATTTTAAATCTA